>APFE030162641.1:24874-180385 GCA_000404065.3 Pinus taeda | reverse complement strand
GAGTAGGAAACGGAGGGGCCAAATTGAAGAGGGGGATGAAGAAGCTGGAGAAAGTCGAATTGGTGAAAACCCCGGTGAGGAGGAGCTGGAGGACGGTGAACAGGACCTTCAAAAAACTAAACAAGACCAAACTCCATTGTGGAAATATGTTAACAAGGCTGAAATAGGGAGAGGGGGTGGAACCACTAAATTTCATTGCCCCCATTGCAACACTGATTACACGGGTTCGTACACCCGTGCTAGAAGACACCTCTGCGGGAAAAGGCCATGGGATGGAGACAAACAAATAGGAATCAAAACTTGTGCAGCAGTGTCAACAGCGGATAGAGCCAAATACATAAAGGAAGCGGAGGAAGCCCAATACAAATCAAAAAAATTGAGAGGTTTCTTTGAACCAAGCTCACAATCACAAAGAACTCCTTCAGCATCCTCCCAAGGCAGTGGATATGGAGGCTCAGGGTCATCATCTTTAAGGCGTAGAACCATATCAGATTTCCTTGATGAGGGGTGTAGGAATGATGTGGATTCAAAGGTTTACAGGTTTCTTTATGCATGTGGGATACCATTCAATGTTCTTCGCTCACCTTATTGGCACGAAATGGTTTCGGCCATAAATGATGCCCCTAAAGATACAAGAGCCCTGGGTATGACAAGGCAAGAACCATTGGCCTTGATAATGAAAAAGCAAAAATATCACATTCTTTGAATAGAATGACAAGTGCTTGGACCGAGCATGGGGTGTCCATCGTATCTGATGGATGGACAAATGTAAAAGGCAAGCCATTGATAAATGTTCTTGCTGTGTCTGTTAATGGTCCAATCTTTCTAACTGCACATGATTACTCAGACAAGTTCAAGACCGCCATCAACATTGCAGAAGCATTACTTGAAACAATTGACCGTATTGGGCCATACAATGTCATCCAAGTCATCACTGATAATGCTGCTAATTGTAGGGTAGCGGGAGCAATTATTGAGGACAAATACCCCAATATATTTTGGTCTGGATGTTTGGTTCACACATTGAACCTTCTGTTGCATGATATTGTCAAGAACAAAAATGTACAATACCAATGGATTGGTGATTTGTACAAAAAAGGCAAAAAAATGATAAAATTTATTACAAATCATAGCAATACCCATGGCCTTTTCCGCAGTCACTCGAGATTGGAGTTGTTGAAGATTGCGAAGACGAGATTTGGTAGCTATTACCTCACCTTCAAGCGCCTTTTGAAGGTAAGAGAGTCAATGGCTAGCATGGTATCAAGTCAACATTGGCAGGTATTGAAGGAAAGGGCTACAAATGCAGCTGACAGGGGAGGTTTTGAAATGGTGGAGGAGGCCGCTCTTGATGGCCAATTTTGGCCAAGTGTGAGGCAAGTTTTGGATTTCACCAAGCCCATTTATCACATGATTCGGTTTGCAGATACAGACAAACCAGTGATTGGCGAGGTGTATGAGCAGATGGACACCATGTTGGGGCAAATAAAAGATTTGTTCATAACAGAGATCCCAACTTGTACAAACTGATCCACGATTGTGTGTGTGAACGGTGGAATAGACTTAATCTTCCACTACATTGCTTGGCGTATATCCTTACGCCAAAATACTACTCTACGTCTTGGTTGGGCCAACCTGCAGTAGGGGGTGGGGTTAGGACCAAACCCCATTTAGATCCAGAGGTAACTAGAGGATATCTGGAAGCATTAGAAAAATTGGTACCTGACAGGGAGGAATGTGCAACTGTGCGCCTTGAAATAGGCAGATACTTCAGTGGCACTGGTTTGTATGGTAACTTCCATGCAATGGACGATAGAGATAGATTTGATACTCTCACATGGTGGGAAACATATGGTGGGCAGGGACTTTTGCCAAAATTGGCAAAAAAAGTTCTTTCACAGGTTGTAAATACTTTTTCTGCAGAGAGGTGTTGGAGCACCTACAGCGACATACATAATGTGAAAAGGAACAGACTCAATGAAAACCGAGCAGAAAGCTTGGTTTATGTGCACTACAACTTGAGGTTGTTGAGTCATTACTGTGATCGGGCTAATGAGGATCCCACATATAGAATTTGGGACAATCACCCAGAGGATGACAATTTGGAGGATGGCATTGTACATATTGAAGAACTGGAAGAGGAACTTGTAAGGGATGAAGATGATGCTTCCATGCCACCTCCACCTCCACCTCCACCATCCAGTAGCAGTGCTCGAGGTCCGAGTCTTGTTCCTTTGCTGCCGCCACCTTCATCTACACCCTCACGTGGAGGTTCTAGTTCTGGTCGTCGGTCTGTGCGGGAGACTCCGAGAAGACCACCACGACCTCCTTATACTCCTGGAGACTCTCGTGGCAAGGGCCACATGTAGATTTATCATTTACAGTTTACTTGTTTTTTTTAGTTTCTATTGGACTTTAGTTTTAACTTTTCATAACTATTGAGTTTTGAGTCCTTGACTCTTGACTCTTGACTCTTTCATATCATAATGATATTTTTTGTAAACAATATATCACTGTGACAATGAAAATTTGAAGTTTGAAGTTGGGCCTTGGCAATTATAACTCATTGGTAATGATTGTGAATTATGAATATGATGCTTCGTGAAAGACTAAAATTGTTTCATTTCATTTCATTATTCATGTTTCATTTTATAAATTTATAACATTTCATATCATGTTAACAGTTAGAAGTTAGGACTTAGAAATATCTAAGATATTACTTCTTGTAATGGTTAAAACTTAAACTTAGCTTACAAGTACAACTTTGGTGATCAATGATGATAAATGCTATTGAATTTTCAATTTTGAAAACTTGAAGTTGAAACTTTAAGATTGAATTTGATGAATCATGATTCATGAGACTCAATATGTTGCAGTTGTAATATGTATTTTACTATCTTGTGGACATGGTTGATGACGATTATAATTTCTAGATGATTGATGTGATATGGTTCAATGATCAATCTATGTTTTTTATGTCTAATTCATCATTCTACATGTTTTTGTTGACATATATGTATCAAAAATTAAAAAATATAAAATATATATATATTTTTAAAAAATCGCTCCCGGATTCGCTCCCAAACCGGGAGCTTCTGAAAATGGTCGCTCCCGCTCCCGCTTCCGCTCCCGCTCCCAAGTAACATAGGCTGGGACAATGTAGAGGCAGCCCAATGCCTGCCAGGGGCACCTCATCCAGTGTTGGAACAATTGGGACTTTTTCTCAGTGATTGTGTGAGGTAAAACTCACAAAGCTTCTGCCAATATTTCTCTCTGTAATTGAATAACCCTGTGAGGTATTCAGTGATGTATTCAGATTTTGCTACTTCTTAATAATAATAAACCCTCAGAGCTGCTGCACCGATTTTCCTGCATTGGGTTTTTCTGGGGGCTTTTGTCCAAAAATAACTGTGTCCTACATGTTTCTATTTTCCTTGCTCACTTTCTATTTTTCAGAATCATAATTAATTGGTGTAGGCGCTTCAATAATTTACTTCAATGTTTCATGAAGAAATCTGAAATAAGCTTGTAAGTTGTAATGTAATTTACAATCTAGGTGAAGTAGATTCAGCTGGTTGCAGTGGGATTCCTGAGACTGTTAGATTCTAGGAATTTTCACATGGTATCAGAGCTGTTGATGTGAAACAGGGAAGAGTAGATCTAGCACTGAAGCAAGGGCCAACTTGTTGTAGCAAGCAGTAGTTCGAATCCCCTGAGGGATAACGTAGTTTAGGAGGGCTATATTTTTGTGGGTATCTCTCTCTGAGTGAGCCAACAAAGAAGTAAGATTGCTAGATCAAAAACTTGCCAAGGCAAAGGGAGCTACGTAGAGCCATGCAGAGCTAGAGGGACGCAGTTCTCTGCAAGCTGAGTGCTGGGCAGAAAAGCCGTAAGAAGGAAGAAGCAGATCGCATAGTGAGGGAATACTTCCTCGGTGATTTCTTGCTGAGGAAATCAATATTTCTCATTTGTTGAGTAGTAGAGGAGCTGCAACTTACCAACTCCATCAGAGAGTGTGTAAAGCAACTTAGGAGCTACACAGTAGGGAGAAAGAGGGAGTTGTTCGACATTTTTTGGAGGATATGGCAACCAGTGGCTTGAGGGATCAGGACAGGTTGGATGGAGCTTCCAACTATGCCATATGGAAGGGTAGAATGACTTTCCTTCTAGATGTGCATGCTCTCAAGACTTATGTTGATAATGTGGTAGCTGTCCTGACGAATGTAGATCCGCTGAAGAAGTACAGAGCTGAGATGGCTAAGGCGAAGAGGATGATCTTGGATGGAGTCAAGGATCATGTGGCGTGCCACGTTGCTAGCAAAGGGATTGCTAAGGAGATGTGGGATGCCTTGGCCACATTGTATTAGGGATCTTCCGAGCAGCGGAAGATGTACTTAGAGCAAAAGCTGAGATTTGCTCAGATGCAGAAGGGAGAACGTGTGGATCCATGCCTCACGAAATTGAAGGAGACCCGTGATTGTCTGTCAGCTACGGGACATACACCTCGGGATTCAGAGTTAGTGAGACTGGCTATAAATTCCGTCTCGGATGAGTGGCAAATCTTTGTCCAGAGTATCCTGGGTAGAGCAACATTATTAAATTGGGACGAGATGTAGGCAACTCTGAAACAAGAAGAGCTGAGGAGAGAATTTCTCAAGGTCAAACTTGATGGGAGCAGCAACAACAGTGGGTCAAAGCCCTAAGTAGAGGAGAGGTTAACGCAACCCTTGCATCGAAGGGACAACAGGGCCAACAAAGATGTAAGAAGGACGTCTCCAAGGTGAAGTGCTTTAAATGTGGGGAGATGGGCCACTATGCATCCCAATGTCCTCTGAAGAAAAAGGACAAGGATGAGAAGCAGGACCCTAAGGTTGCAGCGGCTAAAATCGAACAGGAGGAGGAGTTTGCCATGATAGCCAAGATACCTCCAGGAGGGAGGTGGGCTGATATAGAACTGTAGTTCGATAGAGCTACAGATGGGCAGGATACTTGAGGAGCCCACCTCTTGGATCATCAACCGAGAGCCCATGATCAGTAGTAGCAGGATGGTGGAGTTTTTAGTTGGTGCCATGGAGTGTTGATTCGATAGATGCAGTAGTTAGTAGCGCTAGAATGTGAGCAACGCAGAGCAGAGAGGCAATAGTGTGATGAGGCACAGTGCAGAGCTTTAGCAACGCAGTAGGCTTCAGAAGGCAACGTGGGACTAGCAAGAGTCAGGATTTCATCACCGAGGTGTATGCACTGGATACTTATCTAGTTTTGGGTGTTTTCAGTTGCTTCTCTTAGCAACTGAGTTGCAGTACGGATGCAGTGTTAGCTGTGGCAGTGCTAGCAGCATAATAGATGCAACATTTGAGAGGGAGCTACAGTATAGATGTAGCATTGGCAGTGGCAGTATCAAAGGCAACAATACAGTAGCAGCAACAGCAACAATGCAGTAGTTGGTGGATAGCAGGTTAGACATCAGCAACATAGAGATGATGCTTCAGAGCAGTAGCAGTATATTGCTAGAGCACATTCCTCGCTAAGAGGGAGTGTTGATTTGGAGTAGCATCAGATGTGCTCTAAGCTTCAAATTTTGTAGGAAAGCTTGGGCACAGGTATTCCAAAGAACCAAGAAAGCGTTTTGGGAAATTCCACCGAGAAGTGATTTTATTAAAATAATTAATATTTTTAGTGGGGTTCCTAAGTCTAAACCTAGGAAAATTAAAATATTAATGGGTATTAATCCAATCAGGGGTGAAACTTCTAGAAAAAGCCATGGATCAAGCCAAAACGATTTGAGCCTTTGATTATGATTTAATATAGGCTGTTGGTTGTCCAATAGGAAGATATAAGAAGGGGCTTGAGGGTCATTTGGAAGATACACATAGAGAGATAGAGAAAATTGATTTTCTACAGTGAGAAGTTCTTAGGAGGAAAAATCAATTGAGGAGATCTCTTGTAGTTGAGGGGTAGGGATAGCGGCTTCCGCAGGGAAAGATTCTCAACCATAGATACATCAGTTGAGAGAGGCAATAAGTGATCCAGAGGCCTTGACGCAGGGCCAGAAGGGCCACACGGAAGTGACATAGAAGGAGAGAGAGAGTCGAAAGTCAGAGCAGAGGGTTAGTTTCAGTAGCCGGAAGCTGGAGTGTGAGACCGGGACGCTGAGAGCAGTGACTCTGGGCTACTGATCGATTCCTTAGTTGGGTGACGCAGTGCTTGAAAGGGTTGACACTGGGACAACGTAGAGGCAGTGTAGTGCCTGCCAGGGGCACCTCATCCAACAGCCGGAACAACCGAGACTTTTTCTTAGTGATTGTGTGAGGTAAAACTCACAAAGCTTTTGCCAGTATTTCTCTCTGTGACTGAATAACCCTGTGAGGTATTCAGTGATGTATTCAGATTTTGCTACTACTTAATAATAATAAACCCTTAGAGCTGCTGCACCGATTTTCCCACATTGGGTTTTTTCGGGGACTTGTCCAAAAATAAACTGTCCTATGTGTTTCTATTTTCCTTGCTTAGTTTCTATGTTTCAGAATCATAATTAATTGGTGTAGGCTGCTTCAGTAATTTACTTCAATGTTTCATGAAGAAATATGAAATAAGTTTGTAATGTAATTTACAATCTAGGTGAAGTAGATTCAGCTAGTTGTAGTAGGATTCCTGAGATTGTTAGATTCTAGGAATTTTCACAATCATTTTGGTAAATGCGGATTGAGGTTTAGTGCTACCACAATATCGATGTTACCACAATAACACAGTCTCGGTGCAATCACTGTATCGGTGTATGTTATGCAACCAACTCATAAAATAGAAGAAAAGATAGATCAACGACTTCAAAATAAGCCTCTTTGCGGGGGCAACCCCCTTTACATTACATAAATGAACAATTCTTGGATGATACAAATGACAAAACCTCCTTTCTATATATAGGAGTCTAAGGGATTACAATATAATTAAAGCCGACATAACAATAATAATATAAGGGCACCACAATAACAATAGTGGGCTTCTATGGGGCACACTAATAACAATATGGGGACAATAAGAGCACAACAACAATAATAAGGGCTACAATGACAATAGTAATGGGGGAATCCCTAGTATTATAGGGACCTAACATGCCCCTCTCCTTCAAAAAAGTGTTGTCCTCAACGCTTGAGTAGTTCTAGATGCTTTTGTATAAAATTCTCATCCTCCCATGTGGAATCTTCAGTGGGTAAGTTCTTCCATTTGATGAGATACTTTGACATTGATCGATTTCGTAGTTGTCGAGTTCTTGTTTCTGTGACTGCTTTAGGTTCCAATATGATTTTTCCTTCCTCGTCAAGTTCTGGCAATATTGTTTGAACTGGGAGCTTGTCATCTACAACCTTCTTTAAGCATGAAACATGGAAAACTGGGCGCATTCGGTGTTGAAGAACCTAAGGCATGGCATAATTAAGATGATTCTTCTTAGCATGATAACAATTTGTGAAGTCTTTATACAATTTATCTTAACTTATGGTTTCCTTCATTATTAGTGTGTATATGTTAGCTTCATCAAACTGCTATCAAAAACAAAAGAGACAAGAACACAAATATTTGGCTTTCTGCCAGGGCCAAAACCTCTCCGTCTTGGACATCCTGCCTCTCCAAGACCAAGACATCAATCCTTCACTTCTCTGATCATCATCTTCACTGCATCCCTGAAGCCAATATTGCTAGATTATTGAGATCACTGCTACATCACTGAGATCCTCATTATTGCTTGATGAGATCTTTCGTCCTAAGATCATCATGCCATTGTCATCACACAACTATTGCATCTTCACTTGTTGTTCTTCGTGTATAGGACCCTTATACATTCTTGGAACAATGAAATCACTGAGATGATCTCATGTTCTGTCCAGGCTCGAGGTAATCTTTTGTGTATATATATATATATGTCACCGAGATCCTGTAGTAATCAACATGTGCTGCCTCTATAATGTTATTACTAAGAGTATGCCGAGAAGACAGATCCTTGTGATCCCAATGAGACACTTACAGTTAAGCTGAGAATGAAGACTTACTTCTCGAAATCCTCATCACTGCTATTCGTTGAGACTGTATCAACCGAGGTGCTAGATCCGAGTTTATTGCTAGTGCATCTGTTGCTACACTCTGAGACAATGAGATCACTGTATACAAGATCATGTTCTATAGCTACTGTGATTATAGTTATGCGAGGATCAAGATTGTGATCCTTGTCACTATTCCTTGTAGCACGTCAAGACTACATCATATTTGATCCGAATGCTTGGTAACCAATGAGACTGTATATCTCTTTTCACAGGTATGTTGAGGATCTCTGCCACCATGGAAACTCATTTCATGGTTTTGGCGAGGTAGTATAGATCCTAGCCACTGCAATTCATTATAGGGATATCATCCTTGAGATCAACATAATCTATTAAGCTAAAACAATAATATATGTGTAGGCTGAGGATAGTCCATCCATAGTGACTGCTTCCTCGTCCAAAGTTTGTTTTGCTTCATCTATCTGAGATAGGTATGTCGAGAAGGTTCAGAACTTAACTCACAGCGATATCCTTATACAAGGTTATTTCTGCTCCATATATCCAAGGTTGTGATTGCACCTAAAACCCAAACGAGGTGCAGTCAAACCCTACTGTGGCTCTGTGCTTATATGCAAAATTTCAGAGGCATCCAAATTTTTCCCTTGTCTCATTTGCGCTGACCCTTCATGGGTATTTATAGTGGTGAGTGCTCCATATTTGAGCCGACATGATCCCATGAACCGACATGACTTTTGCTCAAGTCGACGAGAATTTAATTTATGCTTTTAATTTATTTTTGGAGCTGACATGAAGACCTTTTCCTTGTTTTCGCTTGTAGAATTTTGAGAAGGATTATGCTTGGTCTTTGGACGGTTTTGTAGACTTGAATATATTTACATAAACTCATAAAGAGTTTCTATACATATGACATGACTCTTTGACATATAAATAAATCCTAAAGACATCAAGAAGAAGTCTTTCACTTAATGACACTTCTTGCTCGTGAAACCCATGCAGCAAGATTACAAAAATAATTTATTACATCAATTACAAAGATCATGTCATTATGAGGACCGAACTTAGTTACACTTTCTTCAGCACTCGGGAAGCTGCTGGAACCTCCAATTTGTATGCCATAGTACCAATCTTTTGCAACACCTTGTACGAACCATAATACTTTGGTGAAAATTATTATCCTTCTTAGCTTGTTTGAGGGACATTTGTTTATATTGTTGTAGCTGTAGAAATACCCAGTCAGCTACATTAAAACTTCTTTTGTTGCAATGTTGATCTGCCTGTTGTTTCATTCTATTCTGCGCCAAAGTGAGGTTATCCATTAAGAGTTGGAGAACTTGTTGTTGATGCTCGATGTGATCTTCCACTGCTTGAACCTTGGAATTTCCTCTTAAATATGATGTGATGGACGGTGAATGATATCCATAAAGTGCCATAAATGGGGTCATTTTTGCTGCAATAGAGGCAACCATTTGACCCATTGTGTCTGTTTATCAGATACAAAGCAACGGAGATATCCTTCCAAACATTTGTTTACTATGCCAGTTTACCCATAAGATTGAGGATGGTAAGATGAGCTATGAGCTAACTGAGTACCCAGACAAGAAAATCATTCTGTCCAAGAATTTCTAGTGAAAATGGGATCTTTGTCGCTTACAATAATCTTTGGGTTTCCATGTAGCTTTTGAATTGTTTCCATAAATGCAAGAGCAAATGTACTAGCTTTAAATGCAGTAGCAATTGTACTAGCTTTAAATGGATGAGATAATGCACAAAATTGTGCATACTTGGTAAGTCTGCCCACTGCCACCATGACGACACTCTTTCCTTCGGACTTGGGTAAACCTGTGATAAAATCCATTGAAACCTGCTCCCAACATTGACTTGGAATTGATAAAGGTTGTAATAGACCTGGTGTCTTAACTGTTTCAACTTTATTTTGTTGGCAAACCAAACATTCCGCCACCATGTTTTGAATATCAGATTTAAGGCCATCCCAAAAAATTCCTTCTTAACCCTGTGGTAAGTTTTTAAGAATCCTGAGTGCCCTCCTAAGGGAGAGGTGTGCAATTCCATAAGAATATTTTGTTTGAGTTGGGAATTCTTTCAGAGGTATAAGCGATCTTCGTACCATAACGAGCCATTTTTCCAGCTAAATGTATTAGATGTATTGAGATCTTGTTGTATCTTTTGGATGAGTGCCCACACTTCATCATTCTTCCATGTTGCCTTTAAGATTTGCTCTGATACCAAATGTTATGCTACCCGCTCATAAAATAGAAGAAAAGATAGATCAGTGACATCAAAATTAGTCTCTTCGAGGGGGCAACCTCCTTTACATTACACAAATGAACAATTCTTGGATGATACAAATGACAAAACCTCCTTTCTATATATAGGAGTTTAAGGGGTCACAATATAATCAAAGTCGACATAACAATAATAATATAAGGGCACCAAAATAACAATAGTGGGCTTCTATGGGGCATACTAATAACAATATGGGGACAATAGGGGTACAACAATAATAATAAGGGCTACAATGACAATAGTAATGGGGGAATCACTAGTATTATAGGGACCTAACAATGTAACTACAGTGATAAGGGTTCAGTGCCACCACAGTGAGAAGGTTTCGGTGTCATCACAGTAAGAAGGTCTCGGTGCCACCACAAAAATGAAGTCTCGGTGTTATTACTGTGATGAGGTTTCAGTGCTATTACAGTGATAAGATCTCAGTGCCATTACAATGATAAAGTCTTGGTGGTATTGCGGTGATGATGTCTCGGTGCAAACTCAGTGGCAAGAATTTGGTGCTAACATAGTGACATGGATCTTGGTATGAAACGAAGGACAAACAAGGATGACTTGATGGAGGTAATCTCAAGTCTAAGTTGTAAGGGTCTTGGTTGTCTCATCTTGAATCTACTTGAGGAAGAATTTTGACTGGGTTTTCCCCTAGAGTCGGGTTTTGCCTTGACATCATACCTACATCTTGTGTTCTCTTCTATTTGTTGCTTGGCATTAGTCTTGATGACAAGAAAAGATAATTCAAAAGAACAAATAATAATAATGAAAATCATCACAAGATAATGTCGCAATAAGAGAAATCAATTAACTGCCACCCTTTGGATTTCTCAACACTTGGAACTCGAGCTAACTTCCACAAACTGTGGGATATGTCATTGGAACTCATGGTCAACTCCTTGAGAAATTCGATTTGCTTGATTTGTGGCTTATGTGGAGTCCACATCACTTGGTAATTCAACTTTGACTTCTTGAAACATTTCCACCTAATTTCCACATCATTTTGCCATGTGTGGATATTTATCTTCTCGCTTAATTTGTTGCCACATTTTCCCATAGACTTAGGAAAAGTGGGTTTTGAGGGTCTGCAATTTATTTTTCATTCCTCAAAGTGTGTCTTAGTAGAAAGTTGAGGAGGAGAGATGTAATTTTGAGCACGCATACTCCATACAACTTCTCTAAACATCACTTATTACAATTTACATACATAATTTATTAAAATTTTTGTCTTGCAAGAAATTAAAAAAATTAAAAAATGACACCTAGACCTAATCAAATTCCGAATTTTTTTACGAGTGATCTAGAATGGTAATATACAATGACACTAGACACTAGGACTCACCTAAGGCCTTACCATCAAGTCGCACTTCGGCTTTGGGGTGATATATGGGAGAAAAAACTCAATTAATCTAAAAAGTACCAATAATTAACCAAGTAAAAGAAACTCCCCAAAGTGAACTCACTTGATGACAACGTCCCAAGTCACCTAGGTCTATTACATGATTCTATTCATCATACTAGCATCACTTTACAACATCCTCGTAGGGCTTGTGTAATCATACAATATAGAAGAAGAATAAAGAGCTTAAAAGCTCTGATGATATCTAAACTTTGATGGTACATGAATTCTCTGACTTATCCTCAGGCATGGAGTCTTCAATTCTTCAAGTATGCTTCAATGGCCAACATTTGGCTCCACATGGGGATGCGTGCTAGATGGCAAGTGAGAGCATTCGAGGACATGGAATCTGCATCCACAAAAAGGCATATATCAGTGGTGTCCATTCAAGAAATCATCATATAAAATAAAGTACTCAAATGAAATACTAAACTAGCATGCTGAAAATAAAGAACTACTCTAGTAACATGAAAATGGAAACTAATCTAATATCATAAAATGAAACTACTCTAAGAACATAAATGATAAAGAGTAGGGTTAGAGATACAATACAGAGATACCTCATGGCATCAGGTATTTTCCATTGTAGAACAATTTGAGCATTTGGCCGTTGACAGGTAACTCAAGTGGTTCTCCATCCAAGTGCTCAAGTGGTAGGAATTCTATCTAGTTGCTCCTCTAATGATATATGGCCCAAGCCATAAGCTATCGAACTTACCATGATTACTTGGATTTTCATTTCCGCGGTTCCACAACAAAACCATATCTCCATTAGAAAAAAAACCTAACTCTAGATGATTTGTCAAAATTCCTTTTAACCTTTGTTTGATTTCTGCGACTATGCTTAAAGGCTTTTCTTTTGGTTTCATCCAACTCTACAATTTGATTAATTCTATTTTGCACAACATATTTTTCAGATGTAAAGCTTTGTAGTAGTTGGTAAGCTGGGAGCCTAAGGTGCACAGGAAGGGTAGCATCCAAGCCATACACTCAAAGGGACTTTTACCAGTTGAACTCTTCTTTGTTATCCTATCTGCCCACAACACATATTTGATCTTGCTATCCCAAGTCCTCTTGTTGTTCCCTACTATCTTCTTTATAATGGTAATCAAATTTTTATTGCTAAACTCTACCAAACCATTACCTTGGGGGTAGTAGTTTGAGGAGTGGGACAAGGCAATACCATACTTAAAGCAAAAGGATGAGAAATCTGAGGAGCTAAAAGCCTTGGCATTGTCAGTTATAATTTTAGCTGGGACACCAAAACAAGTGATAATTTTATCTTCGGCGGTTAGAAATTCGGGGTTTCACACTCGATCTCCCTTTAGTCCGGAACCAAGCATTACAGAGACTCGTCTTTCTTGGCTTTTCGCTATCAAATACGGGCTACAAGCTTTTGACCTAGGCTCTTTACCTTTTCGCGAGACCTTACTTGCTAATGACTTACAAGCGTTCTTACTAGTCTTTCCTGGTCCTGGCTAACGAGCGATTCTTTCCTGGAGAAGGGTTATAGAAGCTCACCTCATTTATTCCCCTCAATAGAAGAGTCTTTCCATCCAGTTCTAGACCTTACAATCTTTCCCACATTTTCCATCAAGCTACAATGACTTACAAGTTCTCATCTTTCCTCTAGAATTCCTCCTTTCAATATCCTTACTGGGTTTTCTACCCGTACTTGCCTTCCCTTGCATGTTCATGCATTGATATGACACTTGCCCTCGAAACGACGCAAGGCGGGAGAGCTTGCCTAATGACTTGCCTAGAGCAAGTATATTCCCCCGAACTCTCTAGAGCAGGTATATTCCCCTAACTCTCTAGAGCAGGTATATTTCCCAAAGCCTTAGGAAAGGCTGACTAGAGATATTAGCTTTGTTACTTGAAGGGCACTAGTCATGCTTGGGTTATGTCTATAACTAGAATAGGGAATTATAGTTTTCACCTTAACGCTTGGTTTCGGTGGTAACACTTGGTAAGGACTAGAACTCTTGAGGAAAGACTCTTCTAACTGACTCTTTAGAGACTAGAGCTTATCCAGGAAAGACTTACTCTAGGATGGAACGACTGAATTTTCTTTTTCCTTCTACCAACTTGAGGGTAATAAATATTTAGCTCAAGCAAAGTCCCAACTTCAAGGGTAAATGTTCCAGCTTCAAGGGTCAGGTCAATAGCTCAAGCCAAGCCAAGCCAAGCCAAGCCAAACTATGCTGGTAAATGTCGCAGCGTCAAGAGAGTCATTAGGATCGAGCGAGTGATGCAACATAAATAATCATTGCTTCATGAGGCAAGAGCTAGTTTCATGACTAGCTACAAGTTCTCCCTTTCCTTCCCCTCCCTACACTCGGGAAAGGTATTTCCTTTGCCTATCTATAGGTTCGGGATTTTAAATCATTTGATGCTCCATGCATGCCCATGCATGACAATGGGACAGGTTGAGTGCTTATTTCTTCATAGGGAGAGAGATGTGCTGAGCACGAAGAAACCTTTCCTGTTATACCAATCGACCGATTTTAGTCGGAGTCAAAATTGACATAAACTTTCACATTTGTCAATCATTACAAATAGCAATTGGAACAAAGTACTAGGGAATTAGAAAGTATCGATGTGCTGACAAATATCCCTTATTCATGATTGGAAAAAGATTGCTTCACCTAGAGCTGTTTGATCTTGAATGCCAAAACTTCCTTGTGCGTGTGCTTGATCATTCGCATGTAGCTCCATTCGTGCTCTAGCTGCCTCATTTAGAAGTAGGGGGGCCTGAAATTGCTAACAAAAAGCCATGCACGGGGCTGACTAAGCACTTGCCTACACAGGCAACTTGGATTCAGGAGTAACGAGGGTCTTGTTGGGTCTCATTGTTCCGCAGATGCATGGGTGGGACTATTTACCAATCAATCTATCCAAAAAATACGAAGACAGAGCCAAAACCTTCTCTCAACTAACTCCCCATAATCCTGTCCGTAATAAAATCATTTGTCGGGGGTCGGGGGGGGGGGGGGGGCTATGGGCGTAGAATCGTTTGCTAGTCCCCCTAAAGCATAGATTCTTCGTTCTGGGTCCTTGTATCACTTTTTTCTCTAAATAAATATATCCGTCGAGCGTTGGCAATAAGCTTGGCCTACCTTCTTTTCTTTCTCGACTACCTTGTTTGCCAACGTTCTTGGATCACATTCGTACTTAGATCATTAGCTAACTCCCATTATTCGTACTTGGATCATTAGCTAACTACCATCGTTAGCTGGTTATCTTGCCTTCCTTCATTTGTTGGATGGAAAGACCAAATCTACATACACTGCCTGTTTTTTCTTTCTGGCTTGAGGAGCTTTGCTATTGGATACTTTGATTGGTAGCTTGGATGGGGATTGGTTGTGTGTTTGCTTGGATGGTAAGGTTGCTTGAGTACTGTATCCGTATCGAGATGCAGCTGAGTACAGGAGAGGTAGCTAGCCAGGTAGAAATGTAGAGAGACCTTAGCGCAAATGAAGATAGGAAAGGCGACTTGGCTACGTTGACTTGATGGTTCGGTTGATACTAGTTGTGAGTGTACCATTTGTTCGTGGGCAATACCTGACCCTTTGGTCTTCATCATGCCTTGTCAACTCAGAAACTCGTATATAATTCTGATAGCCGTATGAGAGCGGTAATGATAGCGGTGATAGCCGTGATCAGAGTCGTATGATAGTGGTGATAGCTGTGATCAGAGCGGTAATAATAACGGTGACTAGTGGCAAGCCACTGACTTTAGCAGTCCTAGCCTTGAGAATAAAAGGTTATACTCTCATCTTTCAAAGTGGGTAGGCCTTGACCTGTTCATAAACCTTCCCTTTCTAAGAAACTGTAACTTTGATAAGGAAACCATTTAACACTTCGAATTGAAAACACCATAATGAAAGGATAGGGTCGTAACTAACTATCCTTCGTGTGCGTTAGCGGCTCTACTCACTGAAGTCTCTCCAACTCGTTGAATGAATCTGTCTTGCGTTCTCTCATTACCCACCTGTCTAGCGTGCTATCCCATTCAATCAATCTACGAATGTATCTATATTTTTGGTAATGCACAACTACATATATAAAGGATTTCCATGATTCTCCATCCACCCCATACCTCGACGACTCAGTTCACCTTCTCTTCTTGACGCCTGCGAGGTGCTTGCTCTTCCACTAAGCGGGGGAGACTCCTTATAATTGTAGTTGCCTTCAACACAAAGGTTCCAATGCCATCAACCATTCCCATGAACTTTTAGCCTTGCAGGACACCTCTTTTAACCTTTTCTCCACACATATTTACATGGCTCACACTATTCGTTTTGATTATGGTCTCGTCTCTTCTATATTCTCGGGTATTCCTTCCACAATGTATAGCACCCTTCTTGCACTGCCTGGGTTTTTATATGCTATTAATAATTATAAGCAATTTTACCCTTTATTTCTATCCAACGATGAATGTTAAGCAATTCCCCCATTCTAGTTGCTGCATTGTTGTTTAGATTCCTCATGTTCTAGCATTTCTCAATAATAAAGTGAGACGACCTTGGCATGGAATGGCAACCAATTGAGGTTCCTAATTTGCATATTTCCCTAGCCATGAAGTCTAACTATAATGGTGTCAATCCACCAGCCAAACATTTTGGAGCCAGTTATATCATCACAGTGATAGACTACCTCACTAAATGGGCAGAGGCATCTCCAACTAAGGACTGCAATACCCAAACGACTTCCAGGTTTCTCTTCGAGAATAGAATCTCCAGGTTTGGCTGTCTGCGAAGCTTGACAACAGACCAAGGCAAGCATTTCATCAATGCGACCATACCATAAGGTCCCTTACTAGGAGTTTATGATCCAACACCACACCAACAGTCCCTACCATCCACAAGCTAACAGTACGGTGGAAGCTTTCAACAAGATTCCGGAACGAGAAAAGCAGTTGATTGCGACAATTGGATTCTAACAGAATCACTAACCTATTCCTTTCTCTCGAAGTCACGAGAATCATCAATCATCATGATTCCACTTCCCACTCGACCTACAACCCACCCCAATTTGGATAAACTAACGTGTCATCTAAAAGCTGTACCCAAGCCAATTGAATACAACTATCCTAAACGATCCTAACATGGATCGAAAACTACACACTATGAGGATACGAATATCGATCCCCGGATAGCAACAACAACAACTCCTTGAAATAGAATCATCTCTCATAGCATACTTCATATCCCCTGCATAACAGAGAATACAATCCATCCACACACTGCTCGTTGCTTTCCCTCCCTTCACTCAGGACCCATCCACTCTATTCCTCATATACCCCTATCATATAAGTAGCAGGCCCTTTCCCATCTATCCAACCATTGGACATCATTGTGCATCTAATGGCCTCCCATGCTTTCCTTAGTTCCTGGGTCAACAACAACGACAACATCAAACATTGATTGGAAGAATGGATTGGTCAAAGGTATGCCACTTCAAAAAGGACATCTCTCCACAACCTTGTTTGCGTCCTGCTTATCCTTTCTTTTAACCATTGATTGGATGGAAGGTTGTGCTGCATATGTGTTCTTGGAGCAAAGAAAGGTGAGGTCCTTATGGAAGGTTAACTTGTGGGTAAACTCTTCTACGTGTAGCTTAGGAGTATCCAGATTATTCCCCTTCGTCGTGGCAACTGACTGGTCTTATGATCGGTGGGTCTAGACTCCCCATTGGAAACAAGGTGTATTGACTAGTTAGTGGTATTCGAGACCTCCTGTGGCTGATGGAGTATTGGCCATTTATAGACCAGTGAGGACGGGCTAGGGTATTTGCAACCATAAATTGACATTCACTGACTAACCGGGGATCTCCTATTCGCGGGAATGCATAGATTGGTGGGAAATGAGGGTCTTTCTTTCGGGTATTGTAAATCATGTCACCTCCTCCTCATGGGAATCTACACTTGGCATAAAGTACAAATATTGAATGAATAAACACCTATAATCGAGTGACTAAACACCTTGGACTATCGACATCGGAATATCCACGTTGGCTCAGCTCTTGTGATCAAGTACCAACATCGACTACCAACTATTGTATTGAGAGCATTGAAGCCTGAATCGAGTAGCGACAACAATTGGAACCTTATGACTGAGACTAACTCACTCGGCCCATACTGTTTGTGCCATTCGTTGGACTACTCCACCTCTGTATCTGTTGGAAATCAATCGAATCAATCATTGGCCATCCTATGGTGCGCCCCTCTATAGATAATATTTATCAATCAAGAACTATAAAGCATCATCCCACCTCCTTATTGTCGACCACCGGTTATTGGGTTACTTTCTGGAAATGCTCGAGCTCCTGTCAATATCTGTTGTTTATGGGCATATGCTATAGTAACTAAGGTTCGTTAAGGGTAAGTGAGGTCTAGTTCGAGGTCAAGGGTATAGGGTATAAGTTTGGTTGCTTATATGGAACTGATTGGCACTGGGTGTCTATTGAAAAGTACTACCTACTTATGGGCGACCACCCCCTTTGAATGAGACTATTTATTTGCGACCACCTCCTGTCAAGTACCACCTCCTTATGGGCGACCACAATAAATGCCCTCCCTGTGGAAACCAACCAACCTATTGGGATTGACCAGTGGGGAATGAGGTTCTTTTCTCGGCAAGGCCTCCTTCCTATCTCTCAGGACCTCCTCCTTGTGTCTATCGGCACCTCCTGTGGCTTAGGTTCTCTCAGTTGACAGGCACCTTGTGGGACTTGTTACCCACCACTTTGTGGGTGATATCCCCAGGAGAATTTTTTCTCCATGATGAGCCTTACTGACAGCCAACAACCCCTTGATGCCTCCTACTAGCTCGTTGTGCCATTTCTTTGCCACCTGAGCCAGTCATGTGGTCCCTCACCCACCTGTATTGATCGTATGTTTGAAGGTGGACCTCTCGAATCTAAAGGTGTGTCTTGTCATTTGGTAATTGAGTATTGGGTTTACTTATCATGGATACTTCTGGGTATGGATTGATGGGGGGATTTGGTGGAAAGAGTGGGCTTAGTTTGTGCTCTTGTCCCCTTGATCTCTTTTGGCTGTTACCTTGGATCTTAGTCCCGTGGAGTCTCCTTTATTGACCATTTGGTTCTAGGGTGGTACTTAGGAAACCTCGACTTTGGGTGCATGGTCCCGCTCCTTTACCCACACATATTACTCCCTTTCCACTCACTATACCCCAATTCATCTTTTCTCCAACCTGGGTCCACATTTCCATTTTGGGTCCACATAGGGCCATCCTTCCTATCCCCGGGGACCTTGGGTCAGGGTTATTAGAATGATGCCATGGAGGTTGAAGGAATTAAAAGAAAAAGTGGGAAGCATGTTTGGCCACATTTAATAGGAAATTGTACCACAAAATGCAAAAGATGGCCAGGACAATATAATTAGCACGTCGACAAAAGCCATTGCATGAGCTCTACCCCAATCCATGACCATCACCCTGGTTCCATAGGCCCTAGATGAGCCTCTTTTATCATTCAGGAACCCATGATTGTCTCAACCCTTGGAGGGCAATGAACCGCTCTACCTAAAAGGGGGTAATCACTGCTATATCTTACATACCATGCTTTTGTCCTTTAAGCCCCGAGAAGTTAATTTAAGAAAATTCATAAAAGGCAAGAGGTATATGAAGAAGGGTGGAAAAATCAAGTCCAAGGCACCTCATGGACCACGATTGCTCCCTCCTATATATTACATGCCCAGATATGGGTTTCCCCTTATCTAGCTACCCCTATGTCCCACTATGTGGCCCAGGATTGCCCCTCTCATTCCCTATTCCATTCCACTTATTTGTCACTTGCCACCCTCATTAGAGGGATGTACCTTGGACATACTATCCCCTTTAAGGGCTGAAAACACCTAATAAGGTACTTGGCTAACCCCCTTTGGAGCTTGCAGACACTAGCACATGCCAAAGCCCACTACGTAAGGGCATGCCATTATGAAGTGCCAACTTTACTTATCCATGATTTGTAAGCTCTTTTACCCAATTATTTTAATGACTGATTGTACTGGCAGCCTTGGGGATGCATTGGATCTTATGCAGGATTACAGGTGGTTTCCATTTGGGTTGGGTTTCCCTATATGGGATCTTAAGCCTTAGAGGTCTACATTGGCACATGTAGGGTGTGCATAGAGAGCCATGGGCCTCCACAGTAGCAGACAACACTCCACGGATCTTCATGGATGCTCAGAGACTACTAGCAATCCACTTTTGGGATGATGGTGATATGCTTGGTACATTATGCCCAGCAGGCCCCCACAGGAGCCCCACACACTTGGACCCTTGCAGAGGATCTATAGGCATCCCCGATTCATATGGAGACCCATGGGGTCATTTATGTGCCCTCAGACCCACTGAGAGCACCATAGGTCTACTACTTGGAGAACAAGGGGCCACCCCCTTGTTCATCATATTCCGAGGAATTTATTCCTCAATATGGCACTTTTGGATATTTTAATGCCTTTGGAGGGCCTTGCAAGATATACATATTATTATTTGGCCCTTTGTGAGGCTTATTTTTACACTTGTGAGCTAGTTTGGTTGGCTTGTCACCAATAGGGTTTTTATTTGCACATTATTTTATCATTAGGGGCTAATGGAGGCGCATAGGCTAATTCGAACTCCTTTGGAGGTTATATATTGATGTTAGATACACTCATTTGTATCATCACTTGACTTGGGATCTCTCTAATATAGAGAACTTCACATTTTTTCCTTGGAGGATATTTTTTGGAGATGGCTGAATTTTTACGTATGGATTTGGGCTATTTATCTTGTCTTGGAGCTTTGTCTTGTAAACAAATTGCTGGTTGGATATACTCTATAACGTTGTAAGTGAATTTGACGTTATTACTCTTGTTAATGCATACTGCTAAAATTAGGGCTAGTTGCTGCATGATTGAAATGTGGAATTGAGCATGTTTCAGCTAATTTAATGTATGGGCCAATGTTATATGAATGAAATGTCCGAGAGATTATTTGTCTCGATAAGCTTGCATCGTTTGCTTTGAAGTATAAATGCTTGAAGGTCTCTTTTCTTTTCTTTCTTTCAACATTGGATGAAGCTGATTTTCTGGGCCTCCTTGATCAAGAAACCAAGTTCTTACTCATCATCATCCTTGACTCCATATCCCCAGGTGAATTAGGCACTGACCCCTAAAAAAGGGTGATCATCCCCTTCACCTTTTTCACCTTTTATCACTTTTTCCCAGGTTTAGCCCTCAAAGATCGCATAGGGCATCAGTTTCCCAGGAATTGACGAAAGGAAAAACTTTGATCTCCTACAGGCTACTGCACTGGTGGGTCCCCTTCCTCTCCTCCAAATTTGAGACAATTCTAATGGTGGAATCTTTGGGAATTCCAAGCCCTAACTCTAGGATTGAATTTTGCCTAGGCATCCCCAAGGCTAGACCTCTATAGGATCAATTCAACCTTTTGAAGTAAATATTCTTGTTTGGTCCTTTCCCTTCACCTTGTCCAGATAGGAACATCATTGGTTGCTGCATTCCATCCCCGAATCTGGGCTAGGTCCACTTGGCCCTATGTGGTCCCACTTCTCAATAAAAATTATTTGTCAAGGACCATTTGGGAATCCAAGTTTCCCAGGGATTATAGGGATTGAAAGCCTCATTCGTAAGTCTATTCCTTCGCCCTCAACCCTCCAATACTTACCCCTTACCCTTGGAAGACCAAGTCCCTTACTTAAAGAGCAAGCAAGTTCCATTCTTCACTCCATCCTTGAGAAAGGGTTTCTAGGGTCACCTTCCATCTATCCATTGACATATACTTTACAAGTGATTCCTACACTACTGGGACTCCTTTCATCGATGAAAGTCCGTAAAGAGCAGGGAGACTTAGTGTTGATTTGGGGTAGCATTGGATGTGCTTTGGCCATGAAATTTGGTGAAGAGGTTGGGGCACATGAGATCTCCAATACCTAGAAAGGGTTTGGGCAGATTCTAAACAGATCAGGAGATATTAAAATAATTAATATTTTTAATGGAGTCCTTAAGTTTAAACTTAGGGAAAATAAAATATTAATGAGTATTAATATGAATCTGTGTTAGAGTGGTCCAAAAGACATGGATCAAGCCAAATCTAATCTTAGCCGTTGATTAGGGACTTAATCTCGGCCGTTGAGATGTCAACAGGAAAAGTATAAGAGGAGGCTTGAGGGTCACTTGGAGAGCACGCCAGATGATCAATCATTCTATTCTCTAGAACGAGGTTTGCTAAGAGAGATAGAATCAGTGATTGAGAGAGCAGCTGAGGGGCATTGAGTACAGAGAAACAGAGAAGGTAAAGATTGTGCCAGGAGAGCAGCGCAGCAGCCAAGGAGAGTGACACAGAGCCAGCAAGGGCTCACGTAGAGGTAGCCAAGTGCTGTGCAGAGCACCAGAGAGGCTAGCGTGTATGACACAGAGGCCCAGAAAGCTGACGCAGGGCCTCTTGGGGCTGACGCAAGGCCAACGTGAGACAGAGAGGGGTTGTTGCAGTCCAGATTGGGCAGACGCTGGGGTTGCAGTAGCAGTTTTGTGCTGAGGAGCTGCCAGAAGGGTTTTCTGGGGTTTCAGCCAGGAGATTTCTCTCAAACTGTGAGGTATAGCTGCTAAGGAAATTCTCTGTTGGGTAGGCCAGTTACGACACCCGAATTGTACTCTGATATTGCTTAATAAGAAAACCCTCAGATAACTGCACCGATTTTTCCCGCATTGGGTTTTTCCGGGGACATTGGTCCAAAAATAATGGTGTCATGTGGTGTGTTTGTTCTTGTTTCTTTTAGTTGCTGATTTGTAATATGTTGAGCATGCACTGTTGTTTATTTTCAGTATTTACTTTGTAAATAACTTGTTAAAGAAAAATTAACAAGTAGGTAGTAATAAATCAGGAAAAGTGCATGAAGTGTTTCTAAATTAAGTAAACTTAGAAACTTCAACATGGTATCAGAGGGAGGTTGCAGATCACAGGAGGACTAAAAGACATTAGCCAAGCAGAGCAACAGCAACAGAAAATAGCTGTCCCGAGCGAAGCAATAGCAAAAGAAAACAGCAGGGCCAGAGGAGTTGTTATCGAGGGTTTCTAGCCGAGGAACCTGGATTAGCAGTGGAGTTGCATAAGACGATTAACGTAGGGGGCATCTTGACAAGCGGCAGAAGGATTTCCAGGAGGGAAATCAAGACTCAGAGGGAGTCTAGAAGAGAACTTCCAGACGGAAAGTAGAGACTCAGAGGAGTCGAACATAGAACTTCCAGGAGGGAAGGAGAGGAGTGTCATGGCACTACACAGGGTAAGAGATTAGGATAGACTGGACGGAGCATCGAATTTCGCAGTCTGGAAGGCCAAAATCTTATCAGTGCTTGACAGGAATTGTGTCAAGAACTTCGCCTTGAAGGTTATAGCTATCCCAGTGGACCCCAATGATAACGACAAGTACGAAGAGGCAATGGTGAGGGTCAAGTGCATTATCCTTGACGGGGTCAAGGATCATGTGGTACCAGATATAGCCGAGATGGAAACGGTAGTTGAGATGTGGGACGCTTTCAAGAACCTGTACCAGCGTACTTCTGTGCAGAGAAGGATGCTGCTCGAGAACCAGATGAGGTCGTATCAAATGAAGAAGGGTTAATCGATTGACACCTTCCTTGGAGGACTAAATGAGATCCGAGACCAGTTCACTGCTATAGGAGCGACACCGGATTAGGAGCTTATGGTGAGGACAACCCTGAATGCTGTCTCAGAAGATTGGGAAGTGTTTGTCTAGAGTATCCTAGGCAGAGGGACTCTCCTACCTTGGGATGAGATGTGGGTAGCTCTTCATCAGGAAGAGATCAGATGGCAGTCAAAGACAGGTAACAACAACAAAGGGATCAAGGTCAAGCAGGAGGAGGAGGATGTGGCCCTAACATCTGAGGGAAAGCAGGAGAAGCGGAAGAAGAAAGATCTCTCCAAGATCAAGTGCTTCCACCGTGGGGAGATGGGTCATTATGCGACCCAGTGCCCAAGGAAGAAGAGTAAGGGAGAGTCTTCCGAGACTAAGGCAGCGCCAACATGGGCAAAGAAGGAAGTTTTGACAGACGATGATTGTGCCATGAGTGCACACACGCCACTTGAGCGGAAGTGGGGAGACATCGAGCTGTAGTCAGGCAGACTACAGGCGACGAGGGGCAGGATCCTTTGAGGTACCTAGCCTCTTGGATTAGACCTTGCTACAGGAGCCTCGACGAGGAGTAGTAGGACTCGCTGAGTGGGTGGAGACGGATGCGGATGGAGCGACAGAGAGAGCTACAGTGCAGGAATCCCAAGACAGCGTAGAGTTAGCAGGCTGCAGTAGTGCGAGAGGCACAGGAGTGTTGCACCGGTGCAAGATGACACAGAGGGGTGTGCAACGGTGTGAGATGTAGGAGAGTTGTTGCAGCAACGCAGAAGAGAGAGGGAGCACTTGTCAGCGACAAAGGGAGCTTCAGCATCAGAGGGTGTTTCTAGCCCAACAGGGAGGTCAATTACTTACTTCTCAATAACTGAGTTGCAGCGTAGCAGTGGGCAGCACGATGCAACATGATGAGAGGAGGTGTGGTGCTGGGAGAAAGGACTAGCAGCTGCTTAGATGCAGAGGTAGTTGCCGTACAAATGCAGCAATGGCAGTGGCAGAACCATGGGCATCAGTACAGGAGGCAACAATGCAGAGGATGGTGGGCAGGAAGGCCTAGCATCAGCACAAGCACCGATGCCAGATGATCAAAGTAATACTCAGTGAGGGGTATTGCTAGAGCACAATCCTCGCTAAGAGGGAGTGTTGATTTGGGGTAGCATCGAATGTGATTTGGCCACGAAATTTGGTGGAGAGGTTGGGGCACATGAGATCTCCAATACCCAGAAAGGGTTTGGGCAAATTCTAAATAGATTAGGAGATATTAAAATTAATATTTTTAATGGAGTCCCTAAGTCTAAACTTAGGGAAAATAAAATATTAATGTGTATTAATATGAATCTGTGTTAGAGTGGTCCAAAAGACATGGATCAAGCCAGATCTAATCTTAGCTGTTGATTAGGGACTTAATCTTTGCCGTTGAGATGTCAACAGAAAAAGTATAAGAGGAGGCTTGAGGGTCACTTGGAGAGCACACCAGATGATCAATCATTCTATTGTCTAGAGCGGGGTTTGCTAAGAGAGATAGAATCAGTGATCGAGAGAGCAGTTGAGGGGCATTGAGTACAGAGAAATAGAGAAGGCAAAGATTGTGCCGGGAGAGGAGCGCAACAACCAAGGAGAGTGACGTAGAGCTAGCAAGGGCTCACGCAGAGGCAGCCAAGTGCTGCGCAAAGCACCAGAGAGGCCAGCGTGTATGACGCAGAGGCCTAGAAAGCTGACGCAGGGCCAGCGTGAGACAAAGAGGGGTTGACGCAGTCCAGATTGGGCAGACGCTGGGGTTGCAGGAGCAGTTTTGTGTTGAGGAGCTACCGGAAGGGTTTTCCGGGGTTTCAGCTAGGAGATTTCTCTCAAACTGTGAGGTATAGTTGCTAAGGAAATTCTCTGTTGGGTAGGCCAGTTACGACACCCAGATTGTACTCTGATATTGCTTAATAAGAAAACCCTCAGATAGCTGCACTAGTTTTCCCGCATTGGGTTTTTCTGGGGACATTGGTCCCAAAATAATGGTTTCATGTGGTGTGTTTGTTCTTGTTTCTTTTAGTTACTGATCTGTAATATGTTGAGAATGCATTGGTGTTTATTTTCAGTATTTACTTTGTAAATAACTTGTTAAAGAAAAATTAACAAGTACGTAGGAATAAATCAGGAAAAGTGCATGACGGGTTTCTAAATTAAGTAAACTTAGAAGCTTCAACACTTCGCTGTGGTGATAGTGGGCTAAGCCTCCACCGTTGCCTTGAACCTACTAGTGGCCCTCTTAGGAACCCCTTTAGGTCCCCTTGGCTGCTTGCCAGTGATCGGTGTATGGGCTCTTCTCGGGTCTCGTCAATGATATACGACAATGAGGTTCAATGGGTATGAACTGTCAGCAACTAGTGGGGAATGAGGGCTATTGGTTGTTTTTCAATATGAGGTGTGCTATATGGGGATGTTCGGCTTGTATGTTGGGCTATGTTTATGCGCATACAGTGGGGGTATGTTGGCTATGTGGGGTGCCCCTTCCTTGTGTATCGTCTCGTAGTTATTCCCATGTTGGGTGGATGTGTATTCGGGAGTTAGATTAGACCTCCTCGATGGGGATGATAGATTGTATCTCGAGGGGGAGATCTCTATATTAGTCGTCAACGGGTACGTGAGATTGGATTGTACTAGGAGTGATATAAATTCAAGTAGAAAGAAATCTAAGCATTGAGTGCCTCGACACTTGGATCGATTGTATAAACACCAGTAACAAATCTTGGATCGATTCCCGACATCAAGTGAATTACAACCAGTCATCGAGTGCATAACCACCTGGATTGATTGCATGGAGTGACTGAACACCTGTGATCGAGTTCATAATTTATACCTGGCTCTATTACCTGCATCCTGTCATCGAATAACCACTTGGGAATCATAGGTAAATGACTTGAAAGGGTATAGTTCATAAAGATGAAAATCTATTTTTGTTTTTTGGTCTGATGATTGCTTTGCACCCTCGAAGCGAGAGATATAGAGGTAGAGAGAGATAAAGTGGCTAAGAGTAAAACCCATAATGAAGATTGAAGCTACACCAAAAATGCATTGTAGAGAAAATCCTCACTTTCAACTGTAAGTTGGGAAAGGTATCATATAACTGCGCAGCAACAGCTCAGGGACTGCGCAGTTCTTGGAGGAGGCACGCTTGGAGGTTGAGGATTAAGGGAGATGGGGGTTGAAACCTGAGGTGGAATCTGGGGAAGTGTTGTGGGAGCTTTTCTATCATTTTGGCGGAGCAACAAATGCAACAATTGCTACAGGTTACATATTTTGCTTGTGGAGGCAGGCCAAGCAATTGGGGGTCAATTTTGGAGCGTCAAAACTAGGACAAACCCTTTTTGGGTTTATTGAGGAGAGGCCAATATTAATTTGACAGAGTTTTCTGGGCAGATTTGAAGGGTCAAACTGGGGCTCCAACTCAGCTAGCAACCACATTCCTTAGGGGAAAATTGAGCCGAAATTCCAAGCTCAACATTTGGCCAATTCCTTTGTGGGTTATTGGTGGAGAGCCGGGGTGAATTTCCCAGAATTTTTTGAGCATTCGAGGAGGCCCTAGCAACAGTTCTTTGCAGCCAACAACATATTTTCTGGGTAGTTTTAGTGCAGAGCTAGGAGAGAGCAACAACAGATTTGAAAGGGATTTCTTATTGTTCATTTGGGCTTAGCTAGCTTGCCTTGAGCAAGCCCAAGTTCACTCTTTCCAACACCACATTGTACCCTCTTATTTATTAATAAAATGGCTCAGATCAATGCAGATCATGGAGATTTCCGGTTGTTAAATGTGGTGTAAATTTCTGTATGCGTTTGTGCTATGTTTGCTTTGTTTAACATTGTATATTTCCATTAGGAATATTACAGTGGTATCAGAGCATGATTTTGGCCAGCTGTGGGTCTAAATCACACCAATGCTCAAGTGATATTGTGGACTAGAATTCCAGAGGCTAAAACGCTAGTTCCACGTTATTCTCCAGATTGAACTTATGCCCAAAAATTTCTCAGCAGGAGAAATTTGAAAATGTTAGTAGGAGCATCGAGAGACTGGCAGTGCTTCTCGAAGAGTGGTTGTCAGCAAATAGTAGTTGCCAACTCGCAAATGAAGAAAATAAGAGGAGCATGACTGTTGAACGAAACGCTAGTAGTCATACTGCAGAGACGAAGATGGGACGCAGAGGTAGTGACGAGATGAGAGAGAACATACCCATGGAGGAGGGAGTTCATCGAGATACGTTCCAGCCCGCTGAGCATAAGGCTAATGCCACACTGGAGGAGCACGAGGATACACGTAGTGTGACACATGAGTCACCCTTGTTGGAGTTTCCTTTGATAGCCCCAATAGACAGCTTGGAGGAGGCAATTGAGCACACATCCATTGATGAGGCATCCCGGTCTATGACATAGCTTTAGTACGACATGCACCTACAACTGACTGATGAGCATGTCTCTCATGTTTGGTTGTCTATGGAGGAGCAGTTGGAGGCTCATGTCAAGCCCACGAGGATGTGCAACCATCCCTTGGGCTAGCCATTGAGGGGTAGCTTGGAGACCACACGTTGGGATTCCCGCATAGTTCACTTTAGAGGTGCACTAACAGGATCTACAACGTTATCAACCCACCCCTATACATTGGATTGAGAGAGGCAAAGTTGTCTAGACATACCAAAGGGGATGACCAAGTTAGCAACACTATTGGGTCACCTTTTCCCATTGGAGAGAGGGAGATAGAGCTACCTAGTTAGATTTCATGTGTTGACCTGGACAGTGGGGTGAGACGATTGGAGTTGCACAAGGTGCAACATCTGCATGTCAGGGTTGTTCTATGTGCGGGAGTTCATGCATTCGATCCCTCTCTAAAGGTTGGATGGCGAGAGATTTTGAGTTGGTAACCGGTGGAGTGGATTGGACTCATGGAGATGGTCATAGTCTGGAGTAAAGCTTAGTGGGAGCTCTTAGACATTGATGGCACTAGAGGCCCAGGTTGGCATTGGGATCTAGGTGGAGTTGCCTATTCGATATTAGACATGTGGGACGGCTATGGCATTGATGAGGTAGTCGGCCCAGTGACTGAGCACGTACATTCCCTAGGGGAATTCCAGTCGCCGTTAGCTGATAGGCAGTTTGTGAGCAGGATCCATGGATTGTATTGGCATGTTGGTTGCGCATGGGGTCGCAAGATGATTAGCATTCTCTGGTAGGAGCTGGTAGGAGGAGGTGGCATGGGTAGGCCACCAGACCAAGTGTGGTATGGAGACGATGTTCTCCCATTAGGAAATTGGGAACAGGAGTCACCGAAGATTGACACAATAGAGATATCTCCTCTATTAGGTGTGGAGTTAGGCCGCTCAAGTTTAACAGGTCAGATGAAGAGGTGTAGATCACTTCGTGGTGGGTGTACTAGCAGCGTGATGGTTGCATGGGTACATATGGGATTCCCAATGGTACATGGGGGCAGGGCATTTAGTGTTGGTATCCAGGGGTGCATGGAGTTGTGCCACAGAGTTCAGTGCTATGCAAAGGAGTGTAGGGGTACGTACTTGTGTGCAGTCGAGCAAGATGATGCACAACAGGTTGTCAGAGAGATATCTTGACGAGGGCATCAGACACACCATTGGGTTTGGCAAACTCAGATTTGGAGAACGAGTTGATCATAGGGCTGACTGTGAGCTTCCATTTATCACTCTCTAGCATTGCACACTGATACAGGGGACTTGGATATCATCTCTTGATAGTCTCATCACGAGCAACAGGACCCATGAGGTTCATTTGAGGCAGTTGGACGTGACAAAATACATTTGGAGAGAGGCTTTCTAGTTGTGGCATATGGTCAAGACATGAGTTGGTGGACGCAGGCTTGGGGGTAGTACGATCTCCTGCAGAGGTAGCACTTGCACCACCCTTGAGCCCACACTTAGGGTGATACATGAACCCCTTTTGGTTAGACATTCCGAGGTGTCTTTGGAGCATCTACAACGGTTGGTGGACCTTGCTTATAGGAAGATGTTTAGACTCTAGGCAGCATTGGGGAGCACTTTTAGGAGGCAGGATGACAGATCCCACTATGTGGTATGGGCGACGCAGGGCTGTGTCACACGCACTAGATTGGTTCGTGATGTATGGAGTTCATATATTGATTGCACACAAGGACCTGAGACATGGTGTGTTGAAGTTTCTAAGTCTAACAATTAGAAACCCTCCATGTACTTTCTAATTTATTCCTTCCTACTTGTTCTGATTAATTAACAAATTATTTACCATGTAAGTACTGAAAATAAACACAAGTACATGCTCAACACATTACAGATCATCAACTGAAGGAAACAGAAACAAGCACACAAATGACCTAATGTCCTCAAAAAGACCTAATGCGAGAAAATTGGTGCAGCTATCTAAGGGTTTGATTTATTAAGCAGTTTCAGAATACAATCTGGGTGCCAAATCCGGCTCACCCAACAGAGAAAAATCTCGGCAGTAGTACCTCACCTTTGGAGGCAGATGCTCCGGCTGAAACCTCGGATAAACACTCCGGCAGCTCCTTAGCTCCGATCTACCCTACAAAAAACCCCAGCGTCAGCCTCTAGGCACTGTATCAGCCTCTTCTGCCCTCTGCATCAGCTTTCCCGACAGTTCTGGCAGTTCCCGGCAGTTCCGGCTGTTTTGGGCAGTTTCGGCTTCTGCCCTCTACGTCAACTTTCCTGGCTAATGCGCTGGTCCTCCCAACATTGTCTCTGCCTCTCTGCTTCTATATTCACTGCCCGTCAGCTACAACTCCAGATCACTCTCTCAACTTTCTCAGCAAACCCAGCGCCAGAAAGTCGAAATCTTGATCTCTTGGTGTATTCTCCAAGTGACCCTCAAGCCTCCTCTTATACTTTTCTCGTTAACAAATCAACGGCCAAGATTAAGTCCCTAATCAACGACTAAGATTAGATCTGGCTTGATCCATGACTTTTGGACCATTATAACACATTTTTATATTTATTCACATTAATATTTTATTTTCCCTAAGTTTAGACTTAGGGACTCCATTAAAATATTAATTATTTTAATATCTCCCAAACTGTTTAGAATCTGCGTAAACCCTTTCTGGGTATAGGAGATCTCATGTGCCTTAGCCTCTCCACCAATTTTCGTCGCTAGAGCACATCCGATGCTACCCCAAATCAACACTCCCTCTTAGCGAGGACTGTGCTCTAGCAATACTCACTAAGTATCACCCTCATCATCCAGCATCGGTCCCTATGCTGATGATAGGCCTGTTGCCCGTCATCTGCACTGTTGCATCTCGTACTGCTACCCATGGCCCTGCCACTGCCACTGTTGCATCCGTATGACAACTCCCTCTCATCTTGCTACATCGTGCTGCCCATAGCACTGCCACTGCTAACTAATGCATTGCAACTCAATTACTGAGAAGTAAGTAACTGATCTCCCAACTCCGACATCTCTGTCAAGCTAGAGACAACCATGAAGCTGAAAAATCACTCTGTCACTGACAAGTGCTCCCTCTCTGAGCGCTGCGTTGCTGCAACTACTCCATGCATCTCGCACTGTTGCACACCTCTCTGTGCCATCATGCACTGGTGCAACACTCCCGTGCTTCTCGCACTGCTGCCTCACGTTGTCCTGGGAATCCTTCACTGTAGCTCCCTCTGTCGCTCCAGCCTCATTCGTCTCTACTGACATCCGCCAGTACTGCTACTCCTCATCGGGGCTCCCGTAGCAAGGTGTAATCCAAGAGGCTCCTGCCCCTCATCGCTTGTAGTTCGTCTGACTACAGCTCAATGTCTCCCCACTTTCACTTAAGTGGCGTGTGAGCACTCATGGCACAGTCATCATCTGTCTCCTTTGTCGACTCCTTCGAGTCTCTCTACTTCTCAGTCAGAAGTTCTCGGTTCGACTTTTGCTGAGTCTCTCTACTTCTCGTTTGGAAGTTTTTGGTTCGACTCTTGCTGAGTCTCTCTACTTATTGTCTGGGAGTTCTCGGTTCGACTCTTGCTGAGTCTCTCTAATTCCCATCTGAAATTTCTCGGTTCGACTCCTGCTGAGTCTCTCTACTTCCTGTCTAGAAGTTCTCTTTTGGACTCCCTCTGAGTCCTTATTTCTCTCCTGGAAATCCTTTTGCCCATGTCGAGATGCCCCCCACTCTGATCGTATGTGCAGTCGCACCACTGATCCGGATTTCTTGGCTAGAAATCCTCGGTAGCAACTCCCTCCTCCTTGGCGTTGCCCTGTTAGGTGCTGTTCTGACAACAGTACCCCACCAGCTCCACTCTGCAACTTAACCATAGCCTCCTAAACCCCAGCAGCTTGAAGGTGAGAGCTCCTAGGCTCTGCACAATCCCGACACCGGCAAACTAGCTTCCTCAACCAACTGTGTCAGCCCTCTTGGCCTCTGCGTTGCTTTACGTGAGCCTGTCTTTGCCTCCCTTAGCCTCTGCACAACCTCTTCTTGGCTCGAACTTGATGACGCAGGCACTGCGTCACCCCTCCCTTGCTGCTTTGCTGCTAGGAACAACTTTTGTCACTCGAGACAACTGTTTTCTGCTGCTGCTGTTCTGCTCTGCTGATGTCCTCAGTTCTCCTGTGGTCTGCAACCACGCTTTGATACCATGTCGAAATTTCTAAGTCTAACAGTTAAAAACCCTCCATGTACTTTCTGATTTATTCCTTCCTACTTGTTCTGATTAATTAACAAGTTATTTACCATGTAATTACTGAAAATAAACACAAGTACATGCTCAACACATTACAAATCATCAACTGAAGGAAACAGAAACAAGCACACAAATGACATCATTATTTTTGGACTAATGTCCTTGAAAAAACCCAATGCGGGAAAACTGGTGTAGCTATTTGAGGGTTTGATTTATTAAGCAGTTTCAGAATACAATTTGGGTGCCAAATCTGGTTCACCCAACAGAAAAATCTCAGCAGTAGTACCGATCCTTCGGAGGCAGATGCTCCTGCTAAAACCCTGGATAAACACTTCGACAACTCCTCAACTCCAATCTGCCCCACGAAAAACCTCAGCGTCAGCCTTTAGGGACTGTGTCAGCCTCTTCTGCGCTCTTCGTCAGCTTTCTCGGTAGTTCTGGCAGTTCCCGGCAGTTCCGGCTTCTACCATCTGCGTCAGCTTTCCCACCAGTTCCGGCAGTTCTCGACAATTCCCGCTGTTCCCGGTAGTTTCGGCGTCTGCCCTCTGTGTCAGCTTTCCTGACAGTTCCGACAGTTCCCGATTGTTCCAACTGTTCCCGACAACTCCGACTGTTTCCTGCAGTTCCTACTTTTGCCCTCTGCGTCAGATTTCCCGACAGTTCCGACTGTTCCCAACAGTTCTAGCTTCTGCCCTCTACGTCACTTTCCCGCCTAATGTGCGGGTCCTCCCAACACTATCTCTGCCTCTCTGCTTCTGTATTCACTGCCCCTTAGCTACAACTCCAGATCATTCTCTCAACTTTCTCAGCAAACCCAGCCCCAGAAAGTCGAAATCTTGATCTCTTGGTGTATTCTCCAAGTGACCCTCAAGCCTCCTATTATACTTTTCTCGTTGACAAATCAACGGCCGAGATTAAGTCCCTAATCAACGGCTAAGATTAGATCTAGTTTGATCCATGACTTTTGGACCATTTTAACAGATTTTTATATTAATTCACATTAATATTTTATTTTCCCTAAGTTTAGGGACTCCATTAAAATATTAATTATTTTAATATCTCCCAAACTGTTTAGAATCTGCCCAAACCCTTTCTGGGTATTGGAGATCTCATGTGCCTAAGCCTCTCCACCAATTTTTGTGGCTAGGGCACATTTGATGCTACCCCAAATCAACATGGTGAAGGTTGGTTCCATCAGTTGTCAGGACTATGCCACAGTGATTCTCGCTGTGGGATTCAGGGGTTTAGTTGGTCGATTGGACACTGTTTCGTGGTGAGTGAGATTAGGACGGGGGATGACCCAACTCACCCTTGGTTTGACATGTGGGGGAGCATTGAGGCCTTGATCACATGGCAAGGTTGGTTTTCCTTGTTGTCGTTACAGATCAGGGTGTGTGTTGGATGGGTAGGAGGTGACATCATGGAGGTGCTCGGTCCAAATGCGTTGGGACTCCATAGGTGTTTTGCCATCAGATCCCAGGAGAGGTGGATACAACTTGAGCATGAGGGCAGGCTGTCATAATTAGAGTTGCGCAGCGACAGCATAGTGGCACCCTTTTTAGACTAGCGTGGGATTCGGACATCATAAGACTTTTTGAATCTTTGATCGGAGAATCCACAGTAAGAGAATTTTTACACCAACGTTTCAAATCCCAAATGGGATCCATCATCAGGGTTAAGAGAAAGATCCCATTTGGGATTTGAAACGTTGGTGTAAAAATTCTCTTACTGTGGATTCTCCGATCAAAGATTCAAAAAGCACAAACCACAGATCTCTGAAATCCAATATCATAAGACTTGGCAGTACAACTACCCTTGGGGATGAGCTGATTTCTACGGGGGAAGATCATTCAGATCTTCCTTTGGGCTTTGGTGACTCACTGATGGCATGGGGGACTTCATTAGCATGGCAGGTGGGCCAGTAGGATGATACCAAGAGAAGCTCATGTGCGTGAGACGCTATCTTTGCAGGGATTGGGTGGTATCTTCGGGAGTGTACTCCTAGAGTGCATGGGGTGGCCTATGTGGTAGGACAACTTCATGAGGAGTTGGGCATAGTGCCACATTATCATGATCCCCTACTCATTAATGGTATACATGGGACTTCTGATACTTATACATGGTAGGATAGTGAGTGGAACGAGGGGAGCTTCAAATGGGACAGGGTGGCTTGGGATCTTGGTATTGAAGGATTCTTTCATGTTAGGACAGTGCAGAGGTCAGGGATGAATCAGTGCCGCATCTGGGACCCTGGCCCATTTTTGCAGTGACAATGGGGAGCAACAACTAGAGAGAGCATTGTTCGGTAGTTGCTTGAGGACAAGCAACATTTTGGCAGGAAGGATTGTGATATTCCCATTTAGCAATATTGCTAAGAGAAATATTAGTCTTGCCCAATTTTGTCTTATTTCATGTTTGCACTTAGGAGATGTGGGTTCAAAGGTCCCACATGAATTTTGGGATTAAGTGGGGGCCCAAACATTAGGAAGGAAGGGAAACATTGCTGCTCTAGTGGAGCGTAGGGGCCACTCCATGGAGAATTACGGCCCACATGTGGAAGACACTCTCATTGGAGCGAAGATGGTGGGGAAAGTCAAGTTGGGCCCACATGGGTATCTTGGAGGTTTTTTGATAAATAGAGCAAGAGGCACTCATTTTGGTCATTCATTCATCTATTTAGAAATTGTGTCTTTGACATAGCGTGCTTGAGCTAAAGCCAAGTCTGTAGTGCTCTTTAGCTCATGAGTGTCTCTAAGCAGAGATCTCAACATTTGATTCGGTGGACTTTGAGTGCCAGCCCAAGGAGGGAGTCCTACCTGTACTAGTTCGTACCAGCAGCAGGGAGTGCAAGTTTGTGGAGGGGATTGGCAGTAGCAGCTCAGGGACCGCGCAGTTCTTGGAGGAGGCATGCTTGGAGGTTGAGGAGTGAAGGGAGATAGGGGTTGAAACTTGAGGTGGAGTTCGGGGAAGTGTTGTGGGATCTTTTCCAGCATTTCAGCAGAGCAGCAAACACAACATTTGCTACAGGTTATATCTTCTGCTTGTGGAGGTGGGCCAAGCAATTGGGGGTCAATTTTGGTGCTGTCCCAGTGTTTGGTACTGTTGTACCTTGTGCCACTGCTGCATCATGCTGTCACCCATGTGCTTGCTGCACCATAGCTGCTTTGTGTACTTGCTGCACCAAGTACCATACAGCTGTCCCAATGTTAGCTTGCTGTCCCTTTCATGCTTCGTGTACTTGCTGCTAAGTACCATACAGCTGTCCCAATGTTAGCTTGCTGTCCCTTTCATGCTTCATGTACTTGCTGCTAAGTACCATACAGCTGTCCCAATGTTAGCTTGCTGTCCCTTTCATGCTTCGTGTACTTGCTGCTAAGTACCATATAGCTGTCCCAATGTGCTATCATCATTTATATCATATCGTGCAGCTGTTTGCGGCATTGCTGGACAGCACTTAGGACAGCCTAGACAATGTGGTCATGGACTGGTTAGGGCAATCCTACCAGCCTTCACACATTGGCTGCAACATCCCTACCAAGGCTACGGTTACCCTTTTTCAGCACTCCTACATCCCATGTTTGCTTTGTCATACCCCAGCATGCCTTACGCCCTCCAAACGTAGACTTGTAGGTGTGATAGGGACTGTGGCTTGTTGTGAATAGAACCCTTCTTTCTCTGTGGCTAGGAGCCTCCTTTAGGGCAGCGAAGGTGCTTCTCTTCGATGAGATAATTCTCCTCTAGGACAGCGTCCATAGGGCTGGCTTCATTGACTGTAATAGAGCAGCGTAGGTGCTTCTTAGAAGACCTTTTCCTTCTCCACATCTAGGGCTCTTTATGGCAGCGTTAGGGCATCATTAGGGTAGCGTTGAACCCTATCCTGGCTGCAATATAGGAGCCTCCCTTTTTGGACAGCGAAGATTCTTCTCCATGAATGTAGATGAGGGCAGCGTATAGATCTCTTTGTCTAGGGCTAGGGCAAACCTCCTAGATCAGCGTATTCTCCTAGGGATTCTTCCTTCCATTAAAACCCAAACGAATGGAGAGGAAGAGATCACAAGAGAGTTTTGAATGTGTCCAAATGACTTTCAATGCACCTCTATTTATACTAAAATGTTGAGCACATGTGGGGTTGATTTGGTTGCTCGCCGACCTTGACGAATTGTCCCATAACACAAATAAATTCGTGTCTCCATGAATACTTATCAGAATCAGATGATCTTTAGATCAATCCTACACCTCTCGATGAGAGGGATCCAAGAAAAATATCAACTGCCATTAATAAGATGACCCACATAGAGTTTGGCCCTAGTTGCCAATTTTAACAATCTTTGTGTGGTAGCTTGGAGTTGAGTTGAGGTGTAATGGTTTTAATTATATTGCTTTGAAATTTTTGTTGTAATAGGCCTTTGAAGGGGTTTTGTCACCCCGTAGGAATAGACTATCAAAGTCTGTTATTTGTTAGTATATTTGCTTTCTTAAATTTTGAATTTAGATTGTATGTGCTTCTTGGTTGACTAACATATTCTCTAAGCTTCATGTGTAGGGAACACCTATCTATTAACAAGTTTTCTTGGCAAGGATTTTGTGAAGTTTTACAGGTGCCTCAAGCTTTGAAGATTTGGAATCCTCCTTGGTTGGAGTATCCCACTTAGCACCAAATGTCTCCAATTGCTTTGAAGATTCCATTCTCTCCCTCTCTTCTTACACATTCCCTAAAAAAATTTCTCCCAAAACTCTTGGTTTGTTTTTGTGAAATTCTTTTGTTAAATCTAGCAATTGAAAGGATTCTTTTGTTGCTGTCTTACTAGCCACAAAAATCAGCCAAGAAAAACTGATTAAACTTAGCTTTCCTTGGTTGTTTTACAGTAGGAATTTCCCTTTGTTAATCTAGATTTTACTTATTTTTTTTTTTTTGCCATTTTGTACTAACAATTGCAAGTGTTCCAAAGCTTTTTTTGGGCATCTTTTACTCTCTTTTGCTTTCTGTTTTTTGCAGGTCCATGAAAGTATAAGGGGAAGTGTTTCCTAATTTTCACGAAGTTTGATCATCCAAAGCACCTAAAGGAGACCCATAACCATCTACTTTGTAGAACAGTATTAAAACAACTTTTCCCTTTATTCATAAGGGATACTTGGCACAAAGCAACCATTGTAATCTTTGAGGGAGCTAGGAGAGTCTCCTAGGCATCCCAATTCCCCCCACCCAACAGGGGGGCCTCTTGTGTGTTCTTGTCTCCTTTTCATGGTGTGCTTTCTTCGGGCTTAAAATTAACCTTGCACTGCAAAAACTAGAGTAGTCTATTTTCATTTAATTTTAAATTTGTGCTTTTAGATTATATTACTTTTCTTGCAAAGTAATGAACCTTCCCCTTCAAGTTCTGATATGCTCTATGTCGTTGCAAGTGTAGCTTGATCCTCACGCATGACCAAAGAGGACTTGTTGGTGGGATACTTTAATTAGGGAAAACCAATTTTACCATTTATCGTAAGATTGGGGGAAATAAAATGTTGACTTGCAAAATCAGAGGTGTGAGCTAGTTTCTCATTGTGTTGGATCTCCTTGCAACTAGTTGACTTGTGAAATCAGAGTACTCATTGGAGTGAAGCTTCCCTCCCTTTGGATCTCCTTGCGATTTTCTCAAACCCATTTGAAGGATAAAGGTGAAAGGGGAAACACATGTTAGATTAGATTTATTTTCATTATATGGATCACCACATATCCATCACTTCACATTCACTAATAATTCCAAGTAAAACCAATCTAATAAAATTTACCAAGAACAGTTTTTTCAACTAGTAATCATGTATTCATAACATCCTCTACAAGTATTTGTTGGATATGTTGACTTGCTTTGTCTTAATCTTTGCTTTGATCAAATCACACAATGTCATATTTGCTATTTTTTGGTCTCCTTCAACCATTTATGTATACTAAGGAGTAAACACAATATTCTCTAGAGTATATGTTGCTATTGCAAGTTCATTTGATTTCTTGATTCTCTAAATTGATTAATGAGGTTTTGTTTTTGTATGGTGTTTTTTTAAAACAAAGAACTTCCTAACATATTGCTTCATTTCCAATTTTCAGTTCTATTGTAGGTGGGTATTTTCAAATTTTCATGTTGTCGTCATCAATGTTTCTTGTCAGCTTCTCATGTGTTAGAGCCTTCACCCTTTAATTCTTGTCAATTTCTTGAACAATTTTGAAGCTACAGTAATAGCTGTGCAAGAAAGGAAAGCTTAATTGAAGACATATTTCACAACAATGCGTGGTACATGCATTCCATTTGGGATTTGTGATATGCTCACACTTTTCAAGGGAAGCAACTGCAATTTGGTGAGAAATTATTGATGGAAAATCAAGGCTTTGATGATTAGCTTATTTATGGATCTATTAATAGATGTATTACAACCATGAAAAAATGTGTGAAAGCTTATTGTGAAGCTTAGTTGCCATTTGATCTAGAAAAGTGTCATTTTATTTTCCATAGGGGTAAGTTGTTGAGACATGTTTTTGCCCAAGGATTCAAGATGAATTTTAATAACATTTAGACCATAAAATATTATTTGCCATTGTTTATAATTTTCCCTCAGCTGCTTCAACACAAAATATGGAAGAACAGGCTTTTGAAAATCTTAAGCTTCTTGGAACAATTAATTCTTCTGTCAAACTTGCTTTCTAAAAACATGTTTTCTTTTCATATATGTACCAGTATAGTGATATAAGATTGTTTAATTATTTGGGTAAAACTTGATAAAATTACACACTTGGTCTTATTATCCCAGCACTGATAGAAGTAGTGAGCTTGCTATTCAAGAAGTTGTCAGGGGGAAATTCAAGGATCATCTCATTCTTGGAGAAGAGGGTGGATTCACTGGAGATCCAACTTCTGAATATCTTTGGTGCATTGACCCCTTAGGTATGACTTATTTAAGTATATTAGCTTCTTATAGTGAATATTTTGTGTTGCATATAAATTGAAATTAAATGACATGTGAAAGTACAAAATTTATGTGGGAGAGTTTTATTCCTATAGTTAATTCCAATATGTCTGGGTTTGTTTTAAATGAAACATGTTTATATATATATATATATATATGTGCATTTATTTATTTATTTGAGCCCAATCTCTGTTTTGTTAGAGAGAAGTGTTGAAGAAAGTGTAACTAGGTTCGGAATTTACAAATGTAATTTTGATCTTTGTACTTGTCAAGAAAAAGAAATATTATTTTTTTGTGAATTACAAGAATGAGTTTCTTGCTCATTTCTTAGGAAAGTCAAAGAGTCAACGTCATGCTCTTCTTGAGCTTATATGTAATATAAAAGAGTCAACCTAGTGTCTAGATCAAAGCCCTCCAAGGCAAGCACCATCTCCTTGAAAAAGGCAGCAAGCAAAATGAATTAACATGAACGGACATGTTGGCCTGCAAATGAATTAACAAGTACAGTCACGTCGGCTCAAAAGACACAATGGTCCACACTGTCATGTTGGCTCGAATGCATAGGCTGACCACTATATATATGCGGCTGGGGTCTACGCAAAAGAACAGGAACAGAAGTTGATTCTCTGTGATTTTCGGATGGTCTGAGATCCACATTACAGGAAGAAACTATTTCGGATACCCCTGAAGCCACGGTGGTGATTACAGGAAGCTCAGACTAGCAATCGTTGCATACATGCAATGAGAAAGATCGTGGTAACCCTCGCTGTCTCGACAAACACTCTAAGACGCAGTCACAATCTTGTGACTCACTATCTCGGCATAGACTCTGAAACACAGTCATGTACTTGTGATGAAGAGATACACTCTCTACATGCTAACAGTTTCGGCATATTTAGATCTCGGTGCAAGGAAGGATTACGCTCACTATATTTGTGATGATAATCTCTGTCTCAAAGGCTTCAAGATATGAACTAGATTACCCTTCCAGCCACACTATTGTAGCAAAATAAAAAAGTGTACCTCTTACTGCAAGACATTGATGTAACTGGCCAGATCTCCTAGATCCAGAAACTCATGTAGCAGATCGACCCCTGTCACGGACATCCTATTCAAGATCTTGCTGTCATAAGCCAGATATATATTTTCTGCAATGAGCTGGCATAGATCGAGCAACCTCTGCATCATTGTATCTCCTCAGCAAGCCATTGAAGACGTCTGCAATGCAATCTGGGCCACTAAATCCAGAAATACTGTTCAACAACAATTTGGACCTTGAATCTTTGCATCAGGAAGAATCGATCCGCTTCCAAATTTTTCAAAAATCTTCTGCCGGAAGATCCTCATTAGTATGGGTGCATGCTACAAACAAGGTATTCCAATTGAAGCAGAATATCATGCAAACTCATGGATATCCTGCACATTTGCAACACCTGATCTATAGGGGCAGATCTTGGCAGGACAATCGGTATCTACATGAATACAACATTCTATTAGCGACCACCATCATCCTAAATCTGTGATTGAGAGGTGGAGCAGCGGATCAAATAAAACAAAAGGCACTGGAGGAGGAGCTAGACCCAACTTATCAAAAGGTACAGAACCAAATCAGGAACACATAAATGGTGGACTCTCCTATAAAAACATCTACAAGGCAAATTTGCAGCTTCAGCACACACAAAACAAGCATGCAATACCCGCAACCCCTACATAGTGGAGCACCTGAATTATATCCCAGAACTAAATATAGACATCACAGAAACAGAAGAACTCTGCACTACTTATGAATCACAAGCCATCATCTGCAGATTTAACAATTTCTGGCCACAATCAGTGGAGCTCTTTCATTGGAATTTCACAAATTTGACAACAAACTGTGAAATACACCTCTGTTCCAAAGGGTTTTCAGTTGTAAAGTTCCCATCATCAGAGGCACGTGATATTATTCTTCAGGAAGGTCCATGGTTCTGGGGATCGACGGGACTCTTCATTATCCCATGGTTTCCAGATTTTAATGCAAATACCATGATAGTATCCAGAATGCCAGTATGGGTCAGTTTGCATAACCTCTCCCTACATTTCTGGCATAACAAGTATTAGAAGGTATTGGGACTATCTTAGGGCGATATATAAAAACTGACACACAAAGAATGGAGGAAAGAATCTATACTTTCGCACGAATTTGTGTGGAAGTGGATCTCAGCAAAGGCCGACCGGATCATATACATCTGAAACACAACAAGCAGAGTTAGACTCAGCTCTTAGATTACGGGAACACAACGTTCAGATGGAGAATTTGCCGGCAAACAAGACATATACAAAACACATATGCCCTGAAGCCAAGAAAGAAACTCAAAGGGAGAAGAAAGCAGGAAAGCAGCCCAAAGGATGGCAATGCCTCCCAAATGAGCTAGATGAGGAAGAGGATGAAGCAGAAAAAGATCCCATACCCAATGAGAACACTCAGACACCAAAAGAAAATGAAGAAAAGGGGGAAGTCTCACAAGATCCATCTGACTTACAGATCACCCCGGCACAGCCAGCAAAGCTACCAGAAGTAAAGGATACCAGCAGCTACAAACGTCATTATACATCAGACCACTCAGATTCAGACAAGGACACTACAAGAACAGAAGGAAATCAGCTTGCTCTTGTCTCTTCCATGCCATCTCAAGGAGAATGGTGCAAGGTTGAAAAAGAGAAATGGAGAAAAGCCTAACTTTTCTCTTCATCGGTTTTTAGTTTTTTTTGTATGAAGTTATGATCATCAGTCATAGACTAGATGATGGAATGCTTTTAAGCATCTGCTTTGTTTTCACTAATAAAATTACGATTTTTCCCTGGGAAAAAAAGACGCTGATGTAACCCTGCCTGTTATACTGCTGAAGATGAAACAGTGAAATTGTTGATGCTTCTGTAATGAAATGATGAATTCATGGCCTTTCAACTTCTCTCAAGGACTGATTAGTATCACTGATGCTATAGGACTTATGCAAGGATATTAGTTCCAATACTGAATACTGATTCCTGAATGCTTACTGAAAGATTAGACAAAATGCTGATACCAAACACTGCTCTGTCTACCTGATTCAATGCTGCCTTGGTTCCTCCAATGAAATGCTACTGTTTGTGACAATAAAAAGACTACTGTAGCCTGGGTCAATTTATTGCTGATTGTCAACCCTCACAAATAGACTAGGCCAGCTACCAAGGCACTGAGATGTGAGTTTCAATTAGATCAAAACATTCAATGCCTTCTTTAGAGTAGTAAGGCACAATATCAAGGATGACTTATGCCAACTGCTGTGACTTGCATAAATGACTCCAACCAATACTGCAATCTTTATTTATTGAAGTTCTTCAACCAATACTTGTGAAATCATACCTTGGACTTGCATAAATGACTCCAACCAATACTGCAATCTTTATTTATTGAAGTTCTTCAACCAATACTTGTGAAATCATACCTTGATTCAACTGATGCTACATCAAAAACTTTGCTCTTATTTACCCTACTGGTTAGGGTTCCTTATTTACTGGAGATTATACTTAGTCCTTTAAAGCACTATAAGATTGATAGTAACAAGAACTTTAAAAGGAGTGAACCATACCTAAAAAATTCCTGTACACTGGATGCTTCAAGGTAACGCTTATATGTCGGCTCAATTGAAAGTATCAGGCATGTATAAATATGAATAGTCTTCAACAAAAATCATTCACCGTTTTCTCTTGAAGTCACTGTAATATAAATGCATCAGGTTTGCAGTGTTAACAATTCTTCTTTCAGAGATCCAAAACTTCACGAAGTTGTATTCTAGGCTTTTGAGCACAGTCAACCGGAGAGATTCAAACAACAATCTGCATTCTCTTGATTGGAGTCCTGTATATGATAGAAGATTTGATCTTCTAAGTAGCCCTGTTCCAAAACTGTTTTCAAGCTTGAAGTCCTTGCAACTTCCACAGAGATTGTCAATTCAATTTGTCACTGTAAAACTCTAACTGCAGGACTGCAATACTTCATAAGCTTCAAAACGCAGAGAGTTCTGTTCTAAGATGAACATCAAAGGTCAATTAGTATAGACAAACCAGCTCTCGGTCTGATAACAAATAAGTGCTATCCGCTGGCTAAGAAATAAAACAATTTGCTTCAAGATGTGATATCCCAGTGGACTGAACCTCAGAGAAGTCAAGGCAGCAATAAGTGCTAGAAAATAGGTTTGCGGCCATGCCCTAACAGAGGGCCAAAACACTTCAGAACATCCTGAATTTCAACGGATGTGCCATACAAGATTTGAAATGATTCTCTTAAGAGAGCTGAACCTGCAAAGGAATGATCTTTCTCCTGCAAGATAATTTCCCAAACGAATTGCCAAAAAGAAACAAAAAGGTGAAACCCTTGTTCACCAAACACACTCTTGTGATATCTTTGCTGTCCCTACAGGGGCAATATATTTCAGAGGTAACTCAAGTGATTTCAAATTTAAGTTCCTATCTTTGGAGGAGAAATGTGACTTCCTTTTATAGACATAGGCAGGGGGTTTCAATGCATGCAATGAGCTTCTAATTTGGAGGGGACTCCAAATTTGAAATTCAAATTTTGAAGGGAGCCATAACATGAGATTTGAATTTTAAGAATTGAGACCCAAGAGATGTGGTCGATATACCTTTGGTGATAGGGTTTTAATATTTCTTTGAAGATAAAACCCCTTTCATGAGTTATTAATCCAAGAATAATCATTAAGACCAAGTTTGACCAAGACTTTTGGTGAAAATCCCACTAGACAAATGGTAGGATGTCATACCAACATCTTTTGGGGTTTTTTTACCCACGAGTTGGGGTGTTCAACTTTAAACTGGAATATCTCTCAAACCGTGACTGCGTGCATACTACATACCAGTGTTGTTAAAAGCGCGATTAAATCGCGCTTTTTTCAAAAAATCGCGAGTTTTTCCCTAGGCCGATTTAATCGCGCTTTTTATAGGGAAAAAGCGGGATAAAATTTTTTTGCCACTTTTTTGGGAAAAAAGCGCGCTTTTTTCGAAAAAAGCTCGCTTTTTCAAAAAAGCGCGCTTTTTTCAAAAAAGCACGCTTTTTTCGAAAAAAGCCCGCTTTTTTGGGAAAAAAGCTCGGGCTGGCGAGGCAGCGCGATTTTTAATGAAAAATTGAAAAAAAATGAAAAAAATGAATATTTTTGTACCAAACGATTTTTTCCCGCTTTTTTCCGCTTTTTTCCCGATTTTTCCGCTTTTTCCGCTTCATTCCCCACGCCGATTTAATCCCGCTCGCGCTTTTAATAACATTGCTACATACCACCAGAAACAACTTGATGAGTAGAATCCATCAAGGATGATCCTGACACCAAAAACCATGAATTGCCATGTCATATTAGTCAACAAGAGGTGGAGCATCTTCCGGTGCTGCTTATCAACAGTGGCTTTGTATGCTTTTAACTTTCTTTTAGCTGCATCAAGCCCTGAGATAATGTTTCTGGGCCCTGATTCAAGGATGCAAATGGAAGGTGCCAATCCCAATGACCAATGACTACCATCTTGAAGAATGAAAATGGATTACAAGGAGAGAGAGAGAAAGTGGTAAGTATGGATTTTATTGGACACACTACATCAATCAATGCTTCCATAGTAGTGCCCTTCCTAAACCATAAGGCCTCAGAGGAGATCCCGATTCCCACTAGTCTAGGGTCAAAGATTAACTTCCCAGGTGAAGTGTGGAAACAAGAATACAATTGATATTTGTCAATCATCCAGTTTGTGTTGTGATCCATAATAGTATTGCTCATAACATTAAATGAAAGGACATGATTGCAACAATTGTTAAAGTGCCTGTTGATAAATGACCCACCTTCCTCCAAGAAGAAATCCCAGATGGGAGAGAGATCCAACTGTAGGAATATGGGGAGAATCATGGCATAATGTTTCATCATAGGGTTGCTAACTGGCTGGCTGTCCAAAGAGGAGAAAAAATTTCTCTTGTGGGTTCCCCAATTTTTGAGTAAAAGGGACTCAAGAGGCTTCCTCTCTACTTTTTTCCAACACTAGGACCAAAGACGCTGAGCTCTCTTCATCAGCGAGATTTTCAGCCACGGATCTTAGCTCTTATGTGCCATGCCCTGCTATGGGAGGACCAAGCTGATTACCTCATACTTTCCTGTTGATTTGTCATATCAGAGCAACAAACGACAGACAGAGTCCTAGAATGCACTAGCCAATATGATGGTCAGACCCCGGGTTTCTCCTCAACCTCTCCCTTTGGTATTCCACCCAATCTCATTAAGACCAGATTTGAGGTTTTGGTCTGTACAACAAGCCACATGTTCTTCTACCATCAGAGAGATCAACTCCAGAGTAGAGAACATCATATTTGTCAGAGTACCTCCCAAGTCTAGAGGAGCAACTAGAGATCCACTCAGAGTTTCCTTCTTTCGTTCTTGTGTCTAAGAGTATTCCTCGCTCTTACATCCCACCGAGGATCATATAGCTGAGCTCTTCTAGGGTTCTAAGGAACTCCGATAGCTAGCCAATGCCCATTCACCTCCCCACTTCCCCCACCCAACCATGTCCTCATCCATCAATCTTAGGCTACTCATTTAGTGTTTTGTATCTCTGTTCCTTTGACATGTTTTTATACATAGTTCTGATGATATTCTTTTCTTTGCATTATTTTCAGCATTTTCTAGGAGCTGCACTTGCACTCCCACATTGTATTCACACTAGTTGTACTATCAGTCCCTTTGACCTACTTTTGTTGTCACTTGTTGAACATTAATAAAATTATCTTATCTTGTCTTATCTGTATGCTGCTGCCCTCCCTTCTCTTTTGTTGGCCTTCACAGTCTCAGAAGATATTGATTTCCTCCATGGTCTTTGATATTTAGTCTTCAAAATCTTTGTCCTACGCTTCAATTCTCACTGGTCACACTTTTCACAAGCTCAAGAAGTTATCTGCCTTGATACAATGTAAGATTTCACATATGGTTGCATATACAGAATAACATAAGCATAGATAATGTGGAAAGAACAATGTCACTTATATTAAAGATTCCGCAACAAGTACATCATTAGAGCCTGAGGTGGGCTACCCACACTAGACAAGTATGACTCTCTTGTTGAACCATCCCTCAATAAATCAATATATACCTCTCTAGGTTGGTTAAGATGGTGTAACAACCTAACCTACTAACCTTAAACATATAACATTGGTCGCATGTCACTTGAGTGTTATAACATGCTCGATGTTTTTGTATCATAATAACAGATTTAATCATGGATGTCCTTCGATTCAGTATATTCTCTGAAATTGAGTCTACTTCTATTTCCATTGAAGAATCAAAGCTATGTTTATCTGAAGTCTCACACGTTTCCTTCAACCTTCTCCATATTATGCATGCATCTTCTGTATTCTGTACCTGCAGGAGTATATCATCCATCACGACAAATCAATCAGCAGAACAGATTCTCAGTTTTTAGCATCAAGATCCTCTGATTATATCTGACAAATATTTCTGCTAGAACTGCATGAGAACCAACTACTCAGTCCCTGCTGTCAGAATTCCCAATGCTGGTCTCTCCCTGCAATAATTTATTTGATGCAAGTTGCCTTGCATTTCATTTGATGTTTTCTGCTACTTAGCAAACTTGAATTTTGCATTTAACATTTTCTGCTAGAGTGAACACCTGTGCGTTCCATTGATCTGTTGTCTGCTGTCATGTTTTGCCTGTTTGACATGCCCCATGACTTTGTTACCTGCCACCTAGACTTGATGCTTGCTTCTGACCTGCAAAACTGTTCCTCATGCTGTCGTTCTTGTAGACTGCTGATCTTGTGCAGTTTCTCGTTGCTCTCAGATGTTGAATGATTTGTCTTCAGCTGCCAAAAAATTCATTTAAATTCCTGCGGACTCCATTCCACATTGCCACTGGATATCTTGGTAAATTTATGGCTTCAAGTCTGGGCCGATGTCTCTTATACAGAGTGCACAAAAGGTGGCCTAACAAACAGATTCTCAGGCATTGATGTCATCAAAATAATTCATCATTCATAATTTGCTGGAGCCTTGTGACAACTATGCTTACTTTGAATTCTTAACTATTCTTCTTTGAGGTGGAAGATCTATGTTTGAGTAATACAGCCAGAATATTTTCTTGCCATATTCATTTGTCTATATCTGTGAAGTTGATACCGATTGTATAGAATCTAGATATCTGATATTGCTTGATTGTTTTTTCTTTTCCTTTAATACACAGGTTTCTATTCCCCTTAAATTCAGACTGTAGTTTTGTATATTGGTGTAGAAGATAGCCCCAAGGGTTCACTGCCCAAAGCATACCACTGAGAGGGAGGCCATAGGTAACTGTTTCAAATCCCTTGAGGTTACCAGCTGCTGTATTGGCTCTTGGTTGTACCACCCTCCATCTGGATATTCTGGGGAAGAGGGGTGATCCTTTAAAGTTTTCCTTGGTAACAAATATTTGTGTAGAAGATTTTATCATAGTTGATGGACATGAGGTACATAGTCCTGTGAATTCTTCCAATGCATACATTAAACTTGAGTTGGATAAAATCCCCATTAGCATTTATATTTGAACTAAAGACCCCAGCCTGAAAATTTTACCCATGTTTGATGGTGAAAATTTAATAATTCTAGTATTTAAATGGTCTGTTTCCTCAACAGAACATGAGTAACAAAATGGTGTGCTTTATTGTTCTGTTTAGTTCTTTCCCTATATAAATTTTACATTGTTTTGTTAACTTTAAGTGATGTGGCTTGCTGATATAGATGGAACAACAAACTTTGCACATGGCTATCCCAGCTTTGCTGTATCAGTTGGAGTGCTTTACAGAGGAAAGCCGGCAGCAGCTTCTGTGGTATCCATTTTTTCCTAGTTTGATACATGTAATGGAAGAGTTTTCTTGATAACTTTGAAGTGTTGTTTCTTTGAAATTTTCCTGATGTTATAAAAATGGTCTCCTGTTGTTGAGATTGTTTTGTTTCATGATTGCCAATCGGGGCTTTTTCCATGTTCTTTCTTGCAATGGGAACTTGATGCCTTTTCTTTTTATCACAGTTACAAAGTTCAAGGTCACTTAAAGTTGGTGAAGTTTTGCTTAATCTTGTTTAGTTGCCAATGTGGCTTCCTTTTACAGCTAGTTGTCTATTGTGACGTGCATGTAAAGAACAGCAGAGAAACACTTGCATAAGAAAGTAGAATGCAGGAAGAGATAGCCACAACAGTACACACTATGCTACAAAAATTGGTAGGTGGAGTCAGTTAAGGAGTTAGGTGGGATATTAAGTGTAAGGTACTATTAAATGTCTTCTAAAATAGCACATACAGATACAAATATTATACATTCCTCTTTTCCACTGAACTTCCTCCTGGCTTTGGGGAAATTTCTCCAGTTTCTGTTGTAGGTGGGGAAAGTGCACAAAAAGAGACTGTCAACATTGCACATGATGTACACTCTAGATTGCATTAGATACATAGGACTAGAATTTGGTGGAGAGTGACCATCTTTGAGCAACTCTCAGAGATGTAGAAATGTGAAATGCAATTAGGTGAATGATCATCTTGGTCTCAGTCACCCACAATAAACTACAAATTAAAAACTGAATAAGGTACAAGAGATATAAAATATGTCCAGGGATTTGTCTAATTTGCAGTCACTACGTTAGCATGACTTCCTTATACCTCAATCGGTAGAATCTCTTCTTGAAAAAAACTTTAAGCTTCTGATGATAGACCTCTATGATATCAACATAAGTATGATATCACTTTCCAACAAGGTGGACTTCCTAATGTTTGAAATTCTTAGGCATTACCATTCAACGTATATCATCTAAAGAATTAGTGAACATCTCTTGAATCTTTGAAGTATTCAAACTCGAACTTGAACTCAACATCCTCAAATTTCAACTTTGATAAAGTCTTCAAGCAAAAGACAAAATTTAATTCAAATACAATATCGTATCTACATTTCATGTATGCAACATCTTCCTATCAGTGTGTTGAAGCAAGTTGTCATAATGTATCACCAACAAATTCTAATTTCTTGTAAATGTTCACTCTCCAACTGCAAATAATCCCAGATTCCGTGATCAAATCTCTTTATATTATTATAATCTATTGTAACGGCATTCTGGTACACGAGATGTGGAAATGTGTTGAAATTTCTACTTAACCCAAATCTTGATTTCAACCCTCAATAAATTACTTAACACAGATTAATGCAACTAAACTAACTAGCATTCAAATCTGAAATTTATGAGCAGAAATACATTGAACAAATTTGAAAATGCAGTGGAAATGAACAGTAGACACACATTCATCCTTGAATCAACAAGGGCTATAGATTCCAAGGGCTATGGAATCTATTGTCCAGCCCACATATCTATATGGATTTGAGGTTCGGGGGCCTGGTTAACTAGAATTTGACTAAGCCTCGGTGGAGAGAGCATATACCAGCCTCCTTCTCTGCTTCATTCGATGCAAACAGATAGTTTATTGACCCATCATCCTCCCAAAGTTTAGTGTTCTAACTTGACGTAGTGTTCAATCTTGTCTCACTTCTACATTGTGTTTGGAATTTTGTTGATACAATGTAGGGGCGTGATAGATATCCATACTTGGCCTATCATTCAATAGAGTCCATTGCAGCAACTAGTCCTTCAACTCAGTCTCAATGCTAGTACACTGGAGTCTCTAATCTTCTTACTTCAGTTGGTATTATGTTGATCGATTTCCTCCATTTGGATATTCCTTATGTGCACCCAGCCACTTCTAACCAACCAAATTGGAGATGATTACAATCATTCACGAGAATATCTACAAGTAGTATGCATAGGTCACTTAGATAAACTGTCGGGATGGGTTATGTCAGAAGATGGCATTCTATATTGAGCACTTCATGATGATGAGGGATGGACTATGTTTGAAGATGGCCTTCTATATTGAGCACTTCATGATGTTGAGGTATGGACTGAATGTTCCTCCCCATCACACACTTTGCAATTAGATGCATGCCCTTCAGATTCCCTTACGACAGTTCAGAGTGTGATCTCATAGACTGTAGATTGAGATGGATCACTAGATAGATCATTTAGATAGGATTTGCCCACTATATCATCTCCAAGAGATTGAGTCATAGGAGCACCTACCATTTATTATGAGATTTATGGAAGATTTCATTGCTTATTCAGGGGGATCCAGACTCTTTCCAGTTTTTTCAAGTACTCAGACTAGAGATGTCTAGCCTTTTATATGTAGGAGGCCCTTAGAATTCATACCCATACTATCCACCCTCCTCCTAGGATGGATCCTATTCAGTGGATTACCTCCTCCTTTACAATGCTCTCATCAATGAGGGGCACTATGAGATAGGCTGTTGACAACATTGCTTCTACCTCTAGATAATTGCAGACCAGAGGGACCATTCCCCCTCCCTAGAGACCTCAGAGTTGTCACCGAACCAGATCCCTTACTAGTAGGAAGATTAGATTATCTAGACATCAATAGTGAGTTATAGTGGTCAGGAAACAATGTAGTAGAGTGTCCAGATCTTCCCCTAGCTCTTCTTTAGGGCATCATACTATCTTGAGTTTTCTCCATTCAGTTTCGGATTTTTGGAGAGGTAGATCTAGTGGATCATGACCCAGTCGCTAGATCCTTTCCCTTTGCACCTCTCTCCCCCATTTCAGCTGCCCACACCTAGATTCAAGGGTTTTCTCATGTTTTCACATATAGCCTTCATGTTTCTACTTTACTTCTTGTTCTTTATATTGGAGACTTTTTCATACTCCTGCTTTGTATCGACATTATTGTAATCAACAGTCCCCATTGACCTAATTTCGTGGTTGTTTGTTGGACATAATATAATTGTCTTATCTCATCTAAGTTGTAGTCACAATATGAGCTTGGAATCCTTGTACCCCAATGGATGGAACCTCTTCTTCACAGCAACCTTAAGTTTTTGACGATAAACTTCAATGATACCAGCATAGTGATATATCACTTTCCAACAAGGTAGGCTTCGTAATATTTGAATTGTGGAAAAAGTCTACAAAAAATCGGGATTAAATCCTAAAATTGCGATTTTTTCAACAAAACAATTTAATCCTCCGTTTTTTTGCAGACTTTTATAGAAATGAAAAAATTGCGATTTATTCATTATATGCCCGATTTTATCGGGAGTCGACCCAAAAAGTCGGCTGTCTTGAGAGTTGAGACTCAGACAAGACTCCAGATTCAAGAGTTGATTCACTATTTTGCTATGTTACTGGATCCGTCGGGCTTAATAGCTGGATCTGCCGATCCCCGGATCGGAGACGGATTCGGATCCGGATCCGCAGAGATCCGTCTATTTTCTATTCGTGGGTAAAAATCATCATCATACGGGAGCAAAAATTATATATATAATAATTATTTATTGGATGTAAAAATTATATATTAAAATATTGGCATATGTTTTTATTTTTATATTTGTATTAAAGTCATATTATAAACTTTATTATAAACTTTAATACAAGTGACGTGAACTCATATTTATTAAACTTTAATAGTATTAAAGACATTATAAACTTTAATACATGTGACGTGAATTCTTATTTATTTAGAAGATATTTTAAAGTTTAAAAAGTAAGTTTATATTTTAATCAATTTTAATTCCTTTTCAAGTTTAAACGTAACTTTTCTAAAATAAGTATAAGTTTAATAATTTGTTTAATATAATTAATTGTAACTTAGTGTTTAAATATTTATAAATGATGCATTAATTATATTATGATTAATTTAATAATTATTTTTAAAGCATTAAATTGGAGTTATATATTTAAAAATTCACATATGTTTTTTTATTTTTATATAAATTTAATTAATGTTTAATTAATATTTATAAATGATACATTAAGAATTATATATATAATAATTATTTATTGCATGTAAAAATTATATATTAAAATATTGGCATATGTTTTTATTTTTATATTTGTTATAAATTTAGTTTTATTTTTATATTTATATAATTTTAATTTTTAAAAATTATAAACTATTTTATATTTGCTTGTACTTGTCGTTTCTTTGCCGTTTCCGGATCCTGGGTTTTCAAAAAACTGGCGGATCCGTATCCGAATCCGGATCCGGATCCGAATCCTGGTAACTTAGCTATTTTGATATGTGATGTAGCGCTAGACTTCATATACATATTATATATTAGCTTTCTTTACATGTTTATGTGGAAATGCATTTATTTGATGTTGTGGATACTCTAGATGTTAAAAAAAATGAAAAAAATGAATATTTTTGTGTTTTTTTTTAAATTTTGCTGACTTTTTGCCGACTTTTTCAAAAAACTCTAGACTTTAACAAGTTTTTCAACTTTTGGACCCTTGCCAAATTAATCCCGACTTCGACTTTTTCCACATTGATTTGAAATTCTTAGGCATTCCCATTCAACAAATATCATCTAGAGAATGAATGAACATTTCTTGAATATTTGAAGTATTCAAACTTGAACTCAACATTTTCAAACTCCAACTTTGATAAAATCTTCAAACCAAGGATATTATTTTATTTCAAATAAAATGTTGTATCTACATTTCACGTATGCAACATGTTCCTATTGGTGTCTTGAAGCATGTTGTTATAACGCCTCACCAATAAGGTCTCCTTTATGTTGTCACCCCAACTGGGAATAATCCCACATTCCATGTTCAAATCTCCTCATAATTTGTTGTAATGTAGCGCTCCACTACATGAAATGTGTAAATGTAATTTGACCATAGGTTCAAATTCATACAATCTTCCCCACTTGTTGTTGTGACCTAGATTGAGATACATAATTTTGTTATTCCTCACTAGTGCACTTGTTGACTCTATGTTACTTGGGAGCGGGAGCGGGAGCAGAAGCGGGAGCGGGAGCGACCATTTTCAGAAGCTCCCGGTTTGGGAGCGAATCCGGGAGCGATTTTTTAAAAATATATAAATTTTTTATATTTTTTAATTTTTTGATACATAATGTCAAAAAAACATTTAGAATGAATGATTAGACATAAAACAACATAAGATTGATCATTGCACCATATCACAATCAAATCATCTAGAAAATTATAATCGTCATCACACCATGTCCAAGAAGATAGTAATTTTACACATATTACAACTGCAACATATTGAGTCTCATGAATCATGATTCATCACATTCAATCTTAGAGTTTCAACTTCAAGTTTTTAAAATTGAAATTCAATAGCATTTATCATCATTGATCACCAAAGTTGTACAGGTACTTGTAAGCTAAGTTTAACCATTTAACCATTACAAGAAGTAATATCTTAGATATTTCTAAGTCCTAACTTCTAACTGTTAACATGATATGAAATGTTATAAATTTATAAAATGAAACATGAATATGAAATGAAATGAAACAACTTTAGTCTTTCACGAAGCATCATATTCATAATTCACAATCATTACCAAATGAGTTATAATTGCCAAGGCCCAACCTCAAACTTCAAATTTTCATTGTCACAGTGATATATTGTTTATAAAAAATATCATTATGATATGAAAGAGTCAAGAGTCAAGAGTCAAGGACTCAAAACTCAACAGTTATGAAAAGTTAAAACTAAAGTCCAATAGAAACTAAAAAGACAAGTAAACTGTAAATGATAAATCTACATGTGGCCCTTGCCACAAGTGTCTCCAGGAGTATAAGGAGGTCGTGGTGGTCTTCTCGGAGTCTCCCGCATAGACCGACGACCAGAACTAGAACCTCCACGTGAGGGTGTAGATGAAGGTGGCGACAACAAAGGAACAAGACTCGGACCCTTCGAGCACTGCTACTGGATGGTGGAGGTGGAGGTGGAGGTGGCATGGAAGCATCATCTTCATCCCTTACAAGTTCCTCTTCCAGTTCTTCAATATGTACAATGCCATCCTCCAAATTGTCATCCTCTGGGTGATTGTCCCAAATTCTATATGTGGGCTCCTCATTAGCCCGATCACAGTAATGACTCAACAACCTCAAGTTGTAGTGCACATAAACCAAGCTTTCTGCTCGGTTTTCATTGAGTCTGTTCCTTTTCACATTGTGTATGTAGCTGTAGGTGCTCCAACACCTCTCTGCAGAAGAAGTATTTACAACCTGTGAAAGAACTTTTTTTGCCAATTTTGGCAAAAGTCCCTGCCTGCCATATGTTTCCCACCATGTGAGAGTATCAAATCTATCTCTATCGTCCATTGCATGGAAGTTACCATACAAACCAGTGCCACTAAAGTATCTGCCTATTTCAAGGCGCACAGCTGCACATTCCTCCCTGTCAGGTACCAATTTTTCTAATGCTTTCAGATATCCTCTAGTTACCTCTGGATCTAAATGGGGTTTGGTCCTAACCACACCCCCTGCTGCAGGTTGGCCCAACCAAGACGTAGAGTAGTATTTTGGCGTAAGGATATACGCCAAGCAATGTAGTGGAAGATTAAGTCTATTCCACCGTTCACACACACAATCGTGGATCAGTTTGTACAAGTTGGGATCTCTGTTATGAACAACATCTTTTATTTGCCCCAACATGGTGTCCATCTGCTCATACACCTCGCCAATCACTGTTTTGTCTGTATCTGCAAAACCGAATCATGTGATAAATGGGCTTGGTGAAATCCAAAACTTGCCTCACACTTGTCCAAAATTGGCCATCAAGAGCGGCCTCCACCAGTTCAAAACCTCGCCTGTCAGCTGCATTTGTAGCCCTTTCCTTTAATACCTGCCAATGTGGACTTGATATCATGCTAGCCAATGACTCTCTTACCTTCAAAAGGCGCCTGAAGGTGAGGTAATAGCTATCAAATCTGGTCTTCGCAATCTTCAACAGCTCCAATCTCGAGTGACTGTAGAAAAGGCCATGGGTATTGCTATGATTTGTAAATTTTATCATTTGTTTGCCTTTCTTGTACAAATCACCAATCCATTTGTATTGTGCATTTTTGTTCTTGACAACATCATGCATCAGAACGTTCAATGTGTGAACTAAACATCCAGACCAAAATATGTTGGGGTATTTATCCTCAATAATTGCTCTCGCTGCCTTACAATTAGCAACATTATCAGTGATGACTTGGATGACATTGTATGGCCCAATACGGTCAATTGTTTCAAGTATGCTTCTGCAATGTTGATGACGGTCCTGAACTTGTCTGAGTAATCATGTGCAGTTAGAAAGATGGCACCACTAATAGACACAACAAGAACACTTATCAATGGCTTGCCTTTTACATTTTTCCATCCATCAGATACAATGGACACCCCATGGTCAGTCCAAGAACTTGTCATTCTATTCAAAGAATGTGATATTTTTGCTTTTTCATGATCAAGTCCAACGGTTCTTGCCTTGTCATACCCAGGGCTCTTGTATCCTTTAGGGGCATCATTTATGGCAGAAACCATTTCATGCCAATAAGGTGAGGAAGAACATTGAAATTTGAATGGTATCGCACATGCATAGAGAAACCTGTAAACCTTTGAATCCACATCATTGCTACACCCCTCATCAAGGAAATCTGATATGGTTCTACGCCTTAAAGCTGATGACCCTGTGCCTCCATATCCACTGCCTTGGGAGGATGCTGAAGGAGTTCTTTGTGCTTGTGATTGTGAGCTTGGTTCAAAGAAACCCCTTGATTTTTTTGATTGGTATTGGGCTTCCTCCTCCTCCCTTATGTATTTGGCTCTATCCGCTGCTGACACCGCTGCACAAGTTTTGATTCCTATTTGTTTCTCCCCATCCCATGGCCTTTTCCCGCAGAGGTGTTTTCTGGCACGGGTGTATGAACTTGTGTAATCATTGTTGCAATGGGGGCAATGAAATTTAGTGGTTCCACCCCCTCCCTGCTTCAGCCCTGTTAACATATTTCCACAATGGGGTTTGGTCTTGTTTAGTTTTTTGAGAGTCATGTTCATCCTCCTCCAGCTCCTCCTCACCGGGGTTTTCATCAAATCCACTTTTTCTAGCTTCTTCATCCCCCTCTTCATTTTGGCCCCTCTGTTTCCTACTCTCCAGCACCATAATAACCATGAAAGGGACCAAGAAGAGGAAAATGCCAAGGAATATAGCCAGGTCCATGATGTTTGATATTTGTAGGCTTTTGAATTTGCAAATTAATTTAATTTATTTAGATTAATTAATTTAATTTAGATTCATGATTTTTTACTAAATAAAGTTAATAAACTAAATAAACTAAATTAAACTAACTAAATTACTACCTAACTAAATTAAACTAACTAAACTAACTAAATTACTAAGTTACTTACCTCTTTGCAGGCTTGCTCCTTGCTCCTCGCTTCTCCTCGCTCCTTTGCTCTTGCTCTCGAGCTTCTACTCAACTCATTCAAGTGATAATGAAATTTTTTTTGTCCCATTGTGTTTTTAAAACATAATTTTTTTTTGGTGTCCGTGATTTTTTTTTTTGGTTTGTTGTTTGTTTTGGTTGTTTGTTTTTGTTTATTTAAATTTTTTCTTCTCTCTTTTGTTGTTTCTTCTGCCGGATCGCTCCCGTCGTCGGTCGAATCGTTCCCGTAGCGAAAATTTAACGCTCGGGAGCGATCACTCCCGAGCTGTAATTTTCGCTCTGGGAGCGACGGGAGTGATGCTCCTGATATCGCTCCCGATTTTGGCAGGGAGTGGAATTTTTTTTATGAGGAGCGCTCTCCCGACCCGCTCCGGCCCGGAGCGTGGATTGGGAGCGGGTTTTAGGGGGGGAGCGCTCCCCCGCAACTCTGGGAACTCCGAAGGCTGCCTCTCAACTTTCTTTCGGTATTAGGACTAGGGATGCTTAGTCCTCTTCATCAGGGATATTTTCAGCCACATATCTCAGCTCTTGCATGCCATGCCCCTCTATTGGAGGACTAGGCTGATTACCTCATATTTCCTTGTTGATTCGTCATATTGAATCAACAAATGACAAATTGAGTCCCAAAATACACCAACCAATAGGATGGTGAGACCTTGGGTTTCTCCTCAGCCTCTCCCTCTAGGAGTCCACCCGATCTCTTTGAGACAAATTTGGAGGTCTCAGTTCATACATTAGGCCACACATTATCAAAGCATCAAAGAGATCAACTCTAGATGGCTCCAGACTAGAGCACCTCCCACCTGTGAGTCTATCTCTCATGTCCAGCGGAGCAGCCAAATAGCAGAATATGATAGTTGCCCCATAAAGCCCCTTTGACATGCTCTAAAATTTAAATGCCTTGTTGAAGAGGACACCCGTCTTTTAGAGGGTAGATTCATGATTTAGTCAATGAAATATCAATCTTTTCAACCATTGAGTGGAAGGCTTCTCATCAAGAGACTAGTGCTTCTACCACCACATGGCCTCATTCTAAGTAAGGGTGTTCCTACTTTGGCCTCTTTCCTTGTTGCATGTCATTCATTGAGCCTTCTTCAATGTAAGGGGTTTGCTCCTTTTTCTTTTTGAATGAATAAAATAGGTCCATGATGCTACTTGTCATCTTCATAAGAAAAATATCTCTCATTTGAGGGCAATGCCACATCGCTTATTTTGTGTGAAGATTTTTCTTCCAAATATGTAAAAAAAGGCCTCGAATAATATGTGTTCCTACGCAAAAATACCTCCATTAGAGTTAATTTTCACCCCTTTTTGTCTTCAACATGCCCTAGCCACCTCTTGAAGAGAGTGTTGAATCTTAAATTGGCCTTTGAGGAAGTCTAGGTGCATTTTAGTGCCAATTGGCACCTTCCCAAGTAGGGTATTTCTTCTTTAGTGCTTGTTAACCTTTTTGCTTACCACATGTTATGTTGTTGACGTCTAGTATGGTAGTATGTTCACATTCGATGGCTCCCTTCGTAGTTACATCTTCCATTCCTGCGGTCTTGAGCCTTGGGTTCAACCTATATGTAAGGCTTTCCATCTTTGGTGTAATAAAAGGCAATGCAAGCCCATGAACCCCTACCTCAATTATGCGTCAAGTGTGATGCCTCCTAGAAAGCCTTCATCATGGCTTCAATATTCTTGCACACCTTTGTCCTTGCCCAGATGATGAGGTGGTGTTCAGGAAAGATAGAACAAGGTTCACAACCTCAAAGTTTTTCCTGCAACCTTTAATCGTAATTGAAATCTGTAGATTTCTTGCTGTGCTGGTGACAGAAAGAAGCCCATGAAAGTGCGGAATGACTCTTGTTTTTTTAGGGGGATAACAACTTGTATTTTCTTGCAGCATCTCCGTACCAATGTTTTAAAACTCAGACTCGGACTTGGAACCGACCGAAGGCAAGCTCCGACTCGAACTCCGACTCAAAATCGACTCTGACAAGTTGATTTTAATGACTCTGTCTTTGTAAAATGTACATTAAATATTTAACTTTTAACGGAAAAACATTTTTAATAATTTCATTCATGTTTCCAAACTCAAAGAATTGGAGTAATAGAGAGAAGACAACATATGGTCAAAGTATGCTCATGAATATATCTATTATATCAAAATGGCACGCAATGCATTGTCCAATACATGTGATATATGGAGATAAAAAAAAAACACATAACCAAGGAGGGTCTAAATGGCCTCTACAACAAAGCAATACAATTGCAGGACTACAAGTCACTAATACATAATACTATCTCATTGATCAACATGATCAATGAACAATCATTAGTGGTCACTACTGCTAGAAAAGACAACATCATTTGGCTCAGACTTTGAATCAGAGTTAGACAAGGAAACCCATGGCTCCTCCTCTTCATCAAGATCTCCAATTGCAACAGTAGAGGTAGCAACACTAATACTAGCTACACACTGAGATAGATGAGCTACGTGCTTGCATCTGCTGCAAAAACCATCTCAATGTTGCTCCAAAAACCTACTCGAACTACTCACAAACTCCTCACAAATGCTCACACAAATGCAATGAGATAACTGAGGAAATATGATGGTGTTGGGTTAACTTTATAGGCGTGGGAGTGGGTTAGAGGGGCTAGGGTTTTATAAAAACAAAAAAATATAATTTTTGGGGTTCGCAAGGCCATCTTTTTTTGATGTGGCTAGGCTGGTCTGGTTCAAGTCGGACACGACCAGTTTGGTACTAGACCGGAAAGGGTACCAACCAGTTGAACTGATCGAGTCCAAGTTGAATCGACCGATTTTAAAAACACTGCTCCTTACGAATAAAATTATCACATTTCTATTTGGTTGACTCCAAGTAATAGTTTGTTCCTCCCAGATGTGTCTCTATTGTTATTGGTGTGATATCAATATCCCATATCTTTGATTCAATAATATATTTGAATTATCTTCTTCGTTTTGTTGTGATTGTCATAGATTGTTACTTGTCTACTCCTTCCTCCAAATGACTAACAACTTGGACTGCAACGATTTGTAGATGGTCCCTGATCACCCATAACTCCAACAATGATCTCTAAAATCTTGAGTTTCTTTCCAAAGGTAGGACTCACGATGTCATGCAATCCCTGAAAACTTTGTTCTATTAGCTAGAAAACATCCCTCATAATGTCATCATTCTAAGGGAGCGTAGGTAAAGTTATTCTGATAATTTCACTGAGACAAGAGGCAACTGTAAGTCTGACCCCTTTACAAGTGTGATCCAAGAATCTCCACTGGATCAAGGCAAGCATTGTTGGTTTTAGTGCCCAATTTAGAGCCCTTAAATCTGATTGGCTCACCTTAGAAAGATGTGAATCCAATTTCTCCAGATGAAGGGGGGTTTTCGCGGTCATCTTCACATTTTTCAAACCTGACCCAAGTGCATAAAGCCAATTTCCCACCTCCAATTCTTTCTGCAAATCCCTTATTTGTTCCCACTGTAGGATAGAAATTACCGTTTTGAAAAGGGTCTGCTGTTTTGCTTTGTTCCTTGGCCCCAAGAAACGTTGCAGCCTAAAGAACGAAGTGATGTCTTGCATTGTTGTTGATTCCTTCTTCTCTTTGTCATTTAAGGCCTTTATGAGATTGTCCCATTTATCCACTTCACATTCACCCTTCAATTTTACAAGGTTTATGTATCAATACATGTTAAAATTTGGCAGTTCAAGGATGAATTTTTCCTAGAAGAGATCATATCTTCTAGTTCTGTTTGAAGCACCTATAATAAAATTTCATTTCTGACAATTCTATCATGACCTTCCAAAAATAGTAAGTCACATTTCAATTTGGAAGTGACTTTCCAAAAATAGAATGTCATGTTTAAATGATCAAGGATGATCTTGACATATGGAATCTTCTTTAAAATCAAACCAATCATGGTTATACAAGTCAAAAATTTATATTTTATCCTTACTAGTATTATTATTATTATTATACTATTTTTTTATAAAATAGCCTAAAGTCATGGAATAATAAAAACAAATTCACAATAGTTTCATGGAATAAGTCAATTAAATTGAGAATCTCTCACTTGGCAAATCTAACCTCTCTCTCTTGGAATAAAATAGTAGCTCCGCACTTAAGAGAATGCAAATCACCCTCACTAATACAATGTATGGAAAATGTAATATTCCTAATGGAAATATACAAAGAAAACATAACCAAAAACACACAGAAAAATACTCAAGCATTAGAACACCATTTTAAAGCCAAAAACTGCACTGTTGAGCCATTTTATTATAATATGAAGTGGGTATAATGAGGTGCTGGAAATAGTGCACTTGAGCTTGCTCAAGGCAACTTATCTAAGCCCAAATGAATAATAAAAAGTCTCCCTCAAATGTGTTGTTGCTTTATCTCTTGGCTTTGCGCTGAAATGCTTAGAAATACGCTATTTGCTGAATGGATCTGCTGCTAGGGCCCTCTCTGGTGCTCAGAAAATTCTGGGAAATTAATCTTGGCCTCTCCACCATATACCTAGAATAACCCACGAAGGAATTGGCCAATGCTTGACCTCATAAATTCGGCCCATTTCCCCTAACTCCTCTAGCCGCTGGCTGAATTGGGATCCTTATTTGACCCCTCAAATTTGCCCAGAAAATTATGCCAAATTATTTCTGAGGTCTTTGTCAAAAACCCAAAAAAACCTAGAAAGGGTTTGTCCTAGTTTTGACGCTCCAAAATTGATCCCCAAATGCTTGGCCCCTTCTCCACAAGCAAAAGATGTAACCTGCAACAAATTCTGCGTTTAATCTTGGCCTCTCCACCATATACCTAGAATAACCCACGAAGGAATTGGCCAATGCTTGACCTCATAAATTCGGCCCATTTCCCCTAACTCCTCTAGCTGTTGGCTGCATTGGGATCCTTATTTGACCCCTCAAATCTGCTCAGAAAATTATGCCAAATTATTTCTGAGGTCTTTGCCAAAAACCCAAAAAAACCTAGAAAGGGTTTGTCCTAGTTTTGACGCTCCAAAATTGATCCCCAAATGCTTGGCCCCTTCTCCACAAGCAAAAGATGTAACCTGCAACAAATTCTGCATTTGTTGCTCCTCCAAAATGGTGGGAAAACAACCACAAGACTTCCCCGAACTCCACCTCAAGCTTCAACCCCTATATCCCTTCACTCCTCAACCTCCCAATGTGTCTCCTCCAGGAACTACACAGTCCCTGTGCTGCTACAACTTTCCCTGCTGCTGTAACTCGTCCTTCGTGCTTCTACTCCCTTACTGCTGTAACTCGGCCTTCCTGTTGCTATTTTCCTTGCTGTTGTAACACGACCTTCCTGCTATTACTCTCCTTGTTGCTGTAACTCGACCTCCTTGCTGCTATTCTCTCTGCTGTTGTAACTCGACTTATAGCTGTTGTAACTCGACTCACTGTTGCTGGTACGACTTGGGACGAAGTGCATTGAAGCAAGGGTTGAGATCTCTGTTTGGAGACAATCGTGTGCTAAACAACGCTACAAACTTGGCTTCAGCTCAAGCGTGCTATGTCAAAGACACAATTTCTGAATAGTTGAATGAATGCCCAAAATGAGTGCCTCTTGCTCTATTTATAATTCGTGGCTCCTTCTCTCCTTGTGGTCACCACACTCTCTCTCTTCCTAATTCACACTCCCATCTCTTTCCTCTCTCTTCCAAGAGTTCGAGTCCCCCCCTTGGGTCGAATTTCTCTTTCTTGTGGTCCCCACTTTCCACTAGCGTTGCAATATTCTCTTTTCCTCCCAAGTCCCGGTGTCAGAATTACATCCTATCTCCAAACTCATCTCTAATGCTGAAAATCAATTTTGGGGATATTGTAGCGAAGTGTAACTCCTCATTAAATGCACTTGTAACTCCCTCACTCATTTCAATTTGTAACCCTCTCAAAATATTCTCTCATGTCTAAGTGTAACTCTATCTCCCTAATTCAAATTTTAACTCCTCAAGACAAGTGTACCTCTCTCTGTAATTTTAGGATGAGTTACACTTCTCTTCGAGTAACTCCTCCCTCATCGAATTCGATTCTCTTGTTATTGGCTCAATGCATGAATTCATTTTGTAACTCCTCTCTTTTCTCATCTATTTAAGCAAGAGCAAGTGAGAGTTGAAAGTAACATGTTCATTGTGAAGAAATGAGAGCAAGTGTTGAATGTGCAAAGAAGTGTGAGAGCAAGTGAAGAGTAAGAGCAAGGGAAGAGATGTAGCAAGTGTGAAGAACAAGATTTGATCAAGAGAAGGAGGAGATCTTCAAGCAAAGAACAAGAGAAATTCCATTGCAAGTTGATCAGACATTGGTGACTTTATTCATTCCCATCCTCTCTCTCTTTGTACTCTACTGAACAATTGAAGAAATCTAATAGACGAAGAATCATTTGGGTTTTACCCAATGTTGCGAACATTGACATCGGGATAAAATCGGCAAGGGTCCGGAAAACAAAAAAATCGGGAAAATAGGGAAAATATTGGTAAAAATCGGCAAACATTGGCAAACTTAAGATATCGTAAAAATATTTTTAAAAATCGTCAAACATCGGCTAGGCCAAAAAATCGTGATTTCAAGATTAAATCAAGGTGTCATCGAGATGTTCGCAACACTAGTTTTACCCTTGAAAGGTTTTGCCCTGGTCATTGGACCTAAATCTCAGTGTCTCATATTTGTGCTTGACTTTCTTCATATGATCCTTCAGTTTATGTTCTATTTACAATTGCTGATCCGAAAAGTTTCAAAGAAGTCTGCATTCTAAGTAATTGTAACAACATAGAACGTTTAGTTTTCTGCAAAGTACATTCAGTTTTCTGCAAGGAACATTCAGATTTCTGCAAAGTACATTTAGATTTCTACATACAACTTTCAAATTTCTGCAAAGAATTTTTCAAGTTGTTGCATACAACTTTCAGATTTTAACAATACAAATTTTGATACAATCACTTTTCCCCTCAAATCTGTCCTGAATATTTGCAATATCCTCTCTCTGCTCACCATATTATGACAGTACATGAGTCTTACATTTACCTTGACTGTTAGCATTGACTGTTAGCATAACATAATTCTAACTGACCAACTCACTGTACAATAGACAACGAACCTCTCTGTTTCAATACTAAACACCATTTACATAGGGATCTACATAGATGAGCATTTCAGGTGTTCTCAACCTACTAAATATTTTACAATTACCTTTGCAGGCTTAGTACAAATCTCTTACTGGGAATTAATACTTGGTAAGAGACATATACATGTCAACCTTTCATTCAAGTAATAACATCAATACCTTTAACACAAACTCAACCTCACACATAATTGATACATATGTTAGCTTCGCCCAAAAAGTATAGCTACAAACTTGACTTCCAGGCCACTATGTAGTTTACCAATGATGTAGTTTAACGGTTAACCCTCAAAGTTTAAGTTTTTCAAATATTTGGTGAGGAAACATTCCATGAAACACCTTGCAAAGAGAGAGAAATAAATTTAGAGATAAATTTCGAGGGTAGTAAGAAACTAGTACCACTCCAACAATATTTCTCCTTGAGTAGCTCTAGTAGTCAATCTTGAGAATTTCCCAAACAGCTCCAGTCATATATTGACAATTTGGATTGTTGTAAATAATGCCAGCAACTTGGCTCCAGCTGTTGAGAAATCTATAGGGGCAACACTTAAGGTGATTTTTTATTACTTGATAATTACTTGTGAAGTTATGTTGATTTCTTATTGCTTTATTATGTTCTGTTCATCAAACAATTACCAAAACCATAAAATAATGAAGACCACAATTAGACAATGAACACATGATATAGGCTCCAAGTTTGGGCAAAACCCCTCCAAGGGCAAAACCCAAAAAATTCTTCTCTTCTTGTAAAATCAGTTCAAATGAGGAATCCAAGACCCAAACAACAATACCAAGACCTCCAACAAGACCAAAGGCAACCCTCCTCTAAGCTCTTCCAACAAGACAAAGTCAACTTAAGTCAAATCCTTCAAAGCAACTTCCAACTTCAGAGTTTTGGACCCCAGCTCCAGAATTTCGAAACCCGACTTCAGAACTTCGGACTTGCAACTTCGACCCTTGTAGCAGCTTCAAAATTTTGCACGTGTGAGAGATTTAGGGCCAATTCTAGGGAAAAAACTTCAATTTTCTTCTTTCCTTCTTTCTCGCGCTTCCCAACTTCTTCTTTTCTTAAATTTCACACTTCTTCTCTTAGAGATTGAACTTTCTTTCTTGGTGCTTCAAATGAGCTCGAGCTCTCTCTATTTATACACATCGTGGAGGTTGAATTACCCCTTTCCACGCCGACTTGAAGAGGTAGGGCCGACTTGGTCTTGTAGATACAAAAATATAAATTTTTGATTCAAGTAAATTTCATTTTCCACATTCTCTTCAAAGTCCAAATGAGACTTGACTCTAGGACAATATTTTGACCTATGACAAATATTCTTTTGACTCAATAAACCATAGAATCACGAAGAACATGCTTGACCTAGATGACCAAATAATTCGAGTATGAAACCCATGCTTGAAAAATAATATTTCTTTTTCTTCTTTTGATGTTTACATGAAATATACATTAATATAAGTACAATACCAATTATGAAGACCGAACCTAGTTACATTTCCTAACACTCCCTCTTAATTAGAAAGGTATTCACAATCCCATAGGTACATGGATATACTCAAATTGAAATGTTCTCATAAGAAGAGTTGGATTGGTAAGCCATCTTTTAAGGATCATCAACATGACCAACATTGTCAAATACCAACATAATGAGGCCTTTTGACTAACAAGCTCTAACTCTCCACAAGTTTAGAGCACAATGCTGGGAGGCACACATATATTGACACCAGACCCTCTCAAGGCACACACCCCATCCAGATGTTCACAAGGTATGCCCTTCCGGGACTTATTTTTATCTTGGATTCCCAATCCTCCAAGAATATCTGTCCTCTTTGATCACTCTTATTTTGGATACCTTGTTAGATCCTCAAAGAGTGTCGGTCCATGGAACTACTTCCTATCTTGGATTTTCAATCCTCAAGGAGTACCAGTTCCCAGATGCCTATCCAATCCTCGATTCTGCCTCTGAGTGTGATACACTAGATGTACGACGGTTAGTCCTTGCTAGTGCATGACACCTATGGAGAATATAGTGTCCACCATCACTCCTTAATAAAGGAGGAGGTCCTTACTCAACAAATATAAGGAGATTTCTTCCTCCCTCTTAATGAAGGAGACGTAATCACAATCATATGCTTCACTTTTTGTTTCTTTCATCGACTACTTGTTCTTCCATGGAGATTATAGTAGTAGCTGCAAGGGTTCCTTTTCCTTATCTTCATATGTGAGCTTTGACCTTGCATGTTTGTGGAGCCTAACTCTTTATCAATCTTCCTTCGAAACAAGGTTCCTGCCATCAACCTTTCACTTTCTATCGATCGTTATCTTCAGCATCAACAATATCTTGCCAAACCAATTAAAGTTAATCATAGCTCCCTCTGTCCATCGGAAAGTGAATATCATCAGATTCAACATGACCAACATGCTATCTTATGACTTGCTACCTTTTCTTGCCTTCATGGTGTGCACATTTCTGCCATCAATACTTCTAAGCTAAAATTAATCAATCTAGTCACATGGATTTTCCACTCAATCCATGTGACTAGAATTTAGATTAAACCAAATAATTGTAGATATGTTGTCTCAATTGTTTTCTTTCCAATTCATCTTTTTGCAACATGTTCTTTCTGTTAGAAATTGTAGCTAGGTTTTGTCTTCATAATTGCATGAAGAATTCATTTATTTGACAAAATAAATTCATTTTGTAATATGTGTCCCATTTGGACATTTAAAACAAAAGAAAAACTGAATCTTTGCAAAGGTTATTTGTCCTCCAAGTTGCCAAGTCGGTCCTCTTGGGTGATAGGTCGACTCTGTCTAAGAAGGCACCTTTTCGTATATGGAATCAACTATATATGCGTCCATGCTCCTCCAATTGGCAAGAAGCTCAGATATCTTTTGTGGTGAATTCAGGAAACCTCTGCAACAATAAAAACAAGGTTTACGAGGCCTAGAATGTGAGCTACCTGTGTTAATATGTGATGCTGTCTATACCATACTTTTGAGGAGAATGTGAGCTATTTTCTATAATGAATTGCGAGCATTTGTGGTGGTTCTCCATGATATTCCCACTTAGCAACTATTGCCAAGTGAGAATATAAATTTTGCTCAATTTTGACATTTTGGTTTCCAACTTAGGAGAAGTGGATTGGAGGACCCACTTCCAAATTTTGATGAAGGGTGGCACATGCACAAAGGATAGATAGGCAAATTGAGCCCCTAGTGGAATGTGGGGCACACCTAGGAGAAAATACGTACCACTAAGCAAGTCGAGCTTCTTGGGGAAGAAAGGCACACAATGATGGGTCCCACGAGGAAGAGGCAACCAAGGATGAATAGAGGAGGCTCACATTAGTTTGTACCTTTTTGACACTTTGTGTAATGTTCATACACAGGAAATTAAGTGATAAACAAAGCATGCAAACAATCTAGCAATCAAAAAAATGAAATTTACATCAAGCACCTAGAAAACACTGGAAATAGAGAACTGCTGAGCCATTTTATTAATTCTTCGAGGGCAAATATAATGACAAAATAGAATGTTGCACCTGGGCTTGTCTCAATGGACAAGCATGGGAAAACCTAGGTGAGCAAATGTTGCACTAAATGTTGCTCCAACTGCTGCACCAAAACTAAACTGCTGCCTAGAAACTACATTGTCTGGTGAAATCGAAGGGCTGGAATCACTGCTTCCTGTGCTCAGAAAATTATGAGATTTCAACTCCTTGCTCCTTGGCCTAAACCCAAAAAAAACGTCGGAAGGGTTTGGTTTGGTTCAGACTTCTGAAATTCAACCCCCAAGGAGCCCAACCTCAGCTGCAACTGCATAACTTGACCTGCTGGAATGAAGCTGTAAAACCTCCTGGAAAATGCCCCAAATCACTGAGATGATCCCTCCTATGAATCTCCTCCCTTCCCAGCTGAGATTCCGGGCTGTGGCTCTTCCCTTTGAAGTCCACGAATTGACTAAACTGGCCCACTGCGCTGTCCTCCAAGCTTGGAATTCGAATTGCTGGTTTGCTGCCTTCTCTTGCCCCAAAACTCTTCTTGAATGTTGGCCCAATGATATCCTTCAGATTCCTTGGCTTCTCCGGCTAATGGTTGGTCCAAGATAGCTCTTTTCCCCACTGCGTGTTCTCAATTGCTGGCTCAGAAATACACACTCCCAGAAGATAGTTGAATGGTTGTGCTATAGATACTCCCTAGAACTCCTTGAAATGTTGTGGAACTGCCTTCCTAGGGTGGCACTCAAAGTCCCCTGAAGGTAAGGTTGAATCTCTCGCTTGAGAGATTCATGGCTGAACATCCAATTGACTCGGGCTAAGCAGCTCGAGCAAACAATCAAGTAAAATTCGATATACAAGAGTGAATGAATGACCAAGTGAGAGGCTCCTTCTCCTTATGATTTTGTGGGCCTTACTTTGCCTCATGTGGGCCCCTCCAACAACTATTCGAATTCCCTCCAAGCCATTTGAATTGCCTAGTTCGAATTCCCTCCAAGCCATTTGAATTGCCTAGTTCGAATTCCCGTGTGGGTGGCGCCACCTTCCACTAGCAAACTAATCTGGTCGAAATTTCTACTAATTCCCTAAGTCGAAACTGCTTGGGTCCTTTTCTTTGGCAACATTGTGCAAAATTGTGTAGAGATAAACCTGTTACAAATATTTTTGGGAAGGGACATGATAATCCTCCCCACCCAAATGTTGCTTGCACTCAAGCAACTTCAGAGCTGGGTGCTCCAAAATGTGCTCACCCTCCCAGGTGGCATGCTCATCCGACAAGTTGTTCCAGCATACCAAGAACTCCCTGATGGTCCTGCTTCTCAGCTTCCTCTCCCTTCTCTCCAAAATGGCTTCAGGCTCCAAAACCAAGTGGACCTCATCATCCAATGGGGGTAACTCTACTGCTGCTGTCACCTGTCTCCAAAATGGCTTCAGGCTCCAAAACCAAGTGGACCTCATCATCCAATGGGGGTAACTCTACTGCTGCTGTCACCTGTTGCCCCAACACCTTTTTAAGGCATGAGACATGGAATATATTGTGAATCCTGCTCCCTAGAGGCAACTCTAGCTCGTAGGCCACCTGCCCAACTCGCCTGATCACCCTGTATGGCCCATAAAAGGAGGGGCTGTAGCTTCTCGGCCCCCTTTTGCTTCAACGTGGACTCCTTGTACAACTGTAACCGGAGGTACACCAAATCCCTCTCCTCGAAATATCTCTCGGTTTGGTGCCGATCTGTGTACACCTTTTGTTGGTTCTGTCCTGTCACTAAGTTATCCTTGAGAGCCTTAAGGATGTCTTGGCTCTCTTGGATCCAACCTTTGGTCTTTGGGGCCCGATTGTCTCCAAAAACAACATTAGCAAAAGATAATGCATCATAACCATACAAGGCACGAAAAGGATTCATACTGATGGACATGTGGTGGGTGGTGTTGTAGCAATACTCGCCCAAATGCAGCCATCGGATCCAAGCCCTCTGCTGCCCAGTCACGTAGTTCCTCAGGTACCCCTCCAGCCACTGATTAACTTGCTCTCTCTGGCCATTTGTCCGGGGGTGGTAGCACGTGCGAGGAGTGAGCTCGGTACCAACCAACTTGAAAAGCTCCTGCTAGAAGCTTCCCATGAGTCTGTTATCCCGGTCACTCATGATGTTCTTAGGAAGCCCATGCAACTGGAAGATCTCCCAAAAAAACAATTCTGCAACCTGTGCAACAGAATATCTAGTAGGGATGGTGAAAAGGTGGGCATACTTTGTCAACCGGTCGACCACTACATAAATGTAGCCCTTGACCTTCATTATGGGGAGCCCTGTGATGAGATCCATGGAGATACTTTTCCATTTAAGCCTGGTCTTCAATTTCTCAGGTAGTTGAACTATTTTTCAGGGAGGTGTTTCGACTTCATGGCCTTCCCAAGACCATTGTTAATGACTGGGACAACAGATTTATGGGAGAGCTTTGGCAAGATTTATTCTAGCTTGTTGTGGGTACTGAGCTTACTTTGAGCACTAGTTACCACCCCTAGACTGATGGGCAGACCAAGATTGTGAACAAATGGCTGGAGGGCTATTTACGCAATTATGTGACGGGCTATTTACGCAATTATGTGACGGGCCAACAACGTGCATGGATATGGTGGTTGCATTTGGGTGAGCACTGCTACAACACAACATACCACATGTCCATAGGTATGTCTCCATTCTGAGCCTTCTACGATTATGATGCATTGACTTTTGCTGACATGATTTTTGGAGATAGCAAGGCCCTTAGGGCCAAGGATTGGATGCAAGAGAGTCAAGATATCCTCTGGGCTCTCAAGGACAACTTTCAGATTGCACATAACTAGTAGACGCTGTACGCGGATAGGGGCAAAGTAGGGAGGCAGTTTGAGGTTGGAGATTTTGTTTCCTAAGACATCAGCCGTACAAGTAGTCCACGCTCAAGTAGAAGGGGGCTAGGAGGCCTAAGCCCCATTTTTATAGGCGATACTGGGTCACCAGGCAGGTTGGAGAGGTAGCATATCAGTTGGAGCTGCCTCCAAGATGTAGGGTCCATAATACATTCCATGTGTCTTGCCTGAAAAAGGCACTGGGACAATAGGTTACAACAACTACAGAGTTACTGCCCTTGGATGAGGAGGGGCATTTGATCTTGGAGCCTGAGGTGATTTTGGACACCAGAGAGGCGGTTGTGGAACAATGTGATCAAAGAATTTATGGTCGGATGGAGAAATTTGCTTGATGAGGATGCCACTTGGGAGGGTGAGCAGGTACTTCAACTCCCCTCTTTGCAGTTGCTTGGAGACAAGCAACATTTAGGCGGGCCCACTTAGCAATTATTGCTAAGTGAGAAAATAATTTTTGGCCAATTTTGACATTTTGCTTTCCAACTTAGGAGTAGTGGGTTGGAGGATCCCACTTCCAAATTTTGATGAAGGGAGGCACATGCACAAGGGAAAGATAGGCAAATCGAGCCCCTAGTGGAACGTGGGGACTACCCAAGAGGAAGGCACCCGATGATGGGTCCCACATGAGGAAGAGGCAGCCAAGGATAAATAGAAGGGTTTCACATCAGTTTGTACCTTTTGGACACTTTGACAATTACTCTCACCTAACACACTTGAGCTTTTGAGCCAAGTCTGTACTCGAGATTCTCAAGTGAGTTTCTCACCCCTTGCTTTGGTGGACTTCAAGTGCCAGCCCAAGGAGGGAAGTCGATTTCCTTGTGAGCTTGGTCAACATTATCTTCAGGGATTTCATGGGTTTTCTTGCTACTTCTTGGGCATAGGAGAGGAGTACAATTTTCCTTGGAGGGGCCAACAAAGAGCAACTATCTTGTAGAGGATTCCAGGGGGAACATTGCAACATACATTGTTGGATATTTTGGGGAAAAGATCAGCCAAATTTCGAGGAGCCTTGTTGTGATAGCATGACCCCTTTTTGAGACTGCATGGGGCTGCACATGTGGTGTTTCTGGGCACACGTGGGAGCTAGGGAGATGGTCATTTGGAGCTGATTTGAGCTGGGGATTTGGGGAGTTATCTGGAGGAGTGGACCACAAACATTTGGGGGTTGGAGCAATGATTTTCCAAGAGGGCCGAAATGCGTAACCAGTTGATGAGCACACTGAAATTGGGGTCAATTTCAGGGGTCAGAGACTCGGAAGTAGGCCAAACCTTTCTTGGGTTTTGGTGGGTTATTTGAAAGGAGTCTAAGGTTAATTTCTCAGAATTTTCTAAGCACTAGAAGTGGGTCAAACAACAGATCTTTTGCAACAGACAAGTGTAGTATCACTAGGGCAGCACAGGGCATTAAATGAAGCCACACATTATAGCATTTGGGGATTGCACTTTTCCACCTAGGGCTTGTTTAGCTTGCCTTTTTGGCATGCCTAGGTGCACTCACACCAAACCCGCATTGTACAACTGTTCTATATAATAAAATGGCTCCGCTGGATGCTATTTTTGGTGGAATTCTGGGTGTTCACTTATATGCTAAGTCACCTGACACTGGGATTCGGGATTCGTGGTGTCGGATTCGGACACGTTGACCCCCCCGGAGAGGACACGTAGGATTATATATTATTTTATTATATATATATATATATATTAATTATATTAATATAATATTATATAATATATATATAATATATATATAATTATATATATATATTAAAATTAGATATTTCTTACACAAATTTTAATTAATGATACAAATTTATTGATTTCAAACATAGATCTTCATCTATAGCTATTAGCATGCATAGTACATACAAAATTCAAATACATGTCAGTGGTACTAGTCACATAAATTATGATTCATAATTCATAACTGAAAGACAACTTAGAACTACAAGATAGTAAGATAAACACACTGACAACTGTAGTTTTCTCATTAAGTCATCAAATCAAAATGTGTTACATAGGTAGTGCTGGTGCAATACCAATGGCAAATAGAAATAGAAAATATAAACAACTACATGTATACAAGCCTCAAGGCATCAATCAACATCAGAATCAGCATCAATGTCCTCATCATCATGGTCCCCACTGCTCTCCTCTGCATCCTCCTTCTCCCCTGTATCCATAGTCGCCTCTGCATCTGCTGGTGTGGAGGATGACCCCTCTAAGTCATCAAATCTAACAGGCTCTAGCACTGGATAATTGAGATCCATGTTGGCCAATGCCAACTCAACACTGGTGTCCAGACCCATATCACCAGGAACAGTGTTACTTGGGAGCAGGAGCGAAAGCGGGGAGCGGGAGCGAAAACGGGAGCAGGAGCGACATTTTTAGAAGCTCTTGGTTTGGTGCTTTTGATTAAATACGAGTTCCATACCCTAATACATGACAAAATTCAATGGAAACATTGCAATCCCCCAATCCTAAAATCCTGAAAAACTGATAAGTCTGCTGTATTTTGAATGAAATCTAAAATTCTACTTTCTCCATATGAAATCCAATGAGGCCGGAACCACTCTCAAACATCCCGAGTCATTTCATGGTAATGTTAAAAATTTAAGTAAAAAGAACCTAATCTTGGACACGAATTTCGAGAGAATTGTGTCGGACACGACGGATTCGGATTTGTGGGCCTTATAGAACGAATTCGGTTACTTAGCTTATATGTTTAAATTTCTCTGTGTGCATGTTCTTATTTTCTTTGCTTATCACTATATTTCCTAAGTAGGAATATTACATTCTCTGTAATGAAAAGCGAGCTCCTGTGATGGATACTTGTGATGGCATGCAAGCACCTGCAGTCCTATCCTTGTGATGGCATACAAACTCTGTGATGTATCTTTGTGATGACTTGTGAAGGACTCTATGGACAGACCTATGGACAAACCTGTGAAGGACAACATGAAAGATGTCTCGTGGAGGGTTGACTTGGCACATGGGACAATGATTATTTGACTTGGATTTTCTCTGGATTGGAGCCTAATCTTTAGTGTCTCTGTGTCTCTTGTGCACTATGGTTTCTATTTCTTGTACTAGAATGGTTATTTCTTGATGAAGAAGATTAATAAGCTAAGTAAAACTGTAAACAATATTGACAAGTAATTATTATATCAAGGAATTCCCTTATCCACTGGAATTCCAACACTTTCAAGTAGCTAAGTCATGAATCGTCAATATCAAAATCAGAGTTACTTGGTTGTGATAGTATTCAAGATGTCATGTTCTGCTAGTAGCTCCCTCTGAGATCAACATCCCTTTGTGTGGTCTATCTTTATGCTAGAATCCTTCTTCATGCTTTCTGCCTTTCAAGTATTGATCAATGTGTTTATGGAGTGAACTAATCAAACTTCAAAATCTTCTTTAGTAGAGTTTATGTAGCTCCCTCTGAAGTGGTACATCTTTCATTCTTCGAGAGATTGAATTGGATTTTGATCAATATCATGCTTCAGGAGACCATACTGACTGGTGTTCAACTTCATCATGATTTCTGCCCATCTATCATGCTTCTATATACCAATGTTCCACGGGGATGCGTCCCCCAGGGTTGGGTGCGCGCACCCCTTGTACCCCACGGACCAGGGACGGGGAGACTTTGGGGGTTCGTTTCCCCACGCACCCCTTTTGGGGAGACTCAGGGAGACGCAAGGGGGTTCGTTTCCCCAGTGTGGGAGACTCGACTCCCCAAGAGGGGTACTTCTGGCCATCCCCCCGAAAATGGGGTTCTTCTGGGCGTCCCCCTTCAATTTTGTCTAATTACCCTTTATATAAAAAAAATTGAAAATTAATTTATTAAAAAATAAAAAATAAATAAAACTAAACTAACAAATAAAAAATAATCATGAAAAGTTAGGTTTACTTTCATTTTTTCCCTTACAACCAAATTTCACTGTTTAAGCTCATTCTTTTTGTCGCCATTTCACTCTGCTCCCACTTCAAGCTTTGTTGCCACCGCTGAGCTCATTCTTTCTTCTGCCATTTCACTCTGCTCCCATTGCGCCCACGCTCTCCACAGGTAACCAAGAGCTCACGCCTGCGCCCACCCTTTGCTGCTCGACCTGTTCACGCAGCTTCGCTGCTCCACGAGCCGTCCATGCAGTGTTGCTGTGCCGCGGTTATTTGTAAACACAACATTGCTGCGCCACGAGTCGTCCACGACCTGTCCACGCAACGCTGCTGCTCCACAAGCCGTCCACGACTCGTCCACACAACGTTGTTGCTCCACACAGCGCTGTTGCTCCACGCAACTGCTCCATGAGCCGTCCACGAGCTGTCCACGCAGTGCTGCTCGAGCCGTCCACGACCCGTCCAAAATAGTGTCTGTTTTATAAATTTAAAATTATAATTTATTAAGTTATCAATTTTATAAATTGGTTACTTAGTTTTATAAATTATCAGTAGTTTTAAATTTTAGATTTTGAAACCCTTCTCGCAGGGCATCAAATAATATAAAATCTGCAAAATAAATTATTTACAAAATGAGTGACAACAGCCTGGCAGTGATAGTGAAACTGAAAGTGAATATGATCCTCAAACTGAAACAAGAAGTCCTCTTCAAGTTGAATTCCATCAACAATGAATGAAACCCATGGAAGTAGTGCAACTAGTGATAATGTCATTCCAATGACTCCAACCCCAACAATGTCATTCGCAGAATATGCAAAGGGGACATTTATCCAAGCAAATCTCTTTTTGCTATATGCTACCAAAATGTCTGGCTTTTCAACCAACCAAAACCGGGAAGCAAAAGAGGTGGGACACGCCATTGGAAATGCAATGTTTGTGGCCATTCTTGCGCTGGGAGTTATAGTCATCTCAGGATGCATCTTTTGGGTGTAGGTAGCAAAGGGGTTAGTATGTGTACAAATTTAACCATGCTGCAAAAATCAGATCCCTTGAGAATGCAAATGGCAGTAGATACAAAGGGCATGTTCTCAAGCAAAAATGTCAGGACCCAAGCTCAACAAAATTTTAATGAAGCCACAAGCTCAAAAAGAAAATTAAAACTAAAAGAGATGAAAGATATGCCTCCATCATCTCCTATTGGGACTAAGGGTTCCCACTCTTGTGTAGTGGGACCAACTCTTGTAGGGATGTATAGTAAGCTGAATCGTGATGATACAGATGATGCCATTGGTAGATTTCTTTTTGCCAATGGAATTCCTTTCCATGTTAGTCGTTCTCCTTACTACAAGGAGATGGTCAAGGCACTTGCAGCAGCAGGACCCTCATATGTGCCCCCAGGTGAACATAAGTTGAGGACACTGATGTTAGAAAGGCAAGTGGCCAATATTAATGTGCAAAAGGAAACTTTGAGGCAGACATGGGTGAGGGAAGGTTGTTCTATTGTTATGGATAGGTGGATAGACATTGCCAAACGTCCACTTATCAACATCATTGTTACTTATCGAGAGGGGCCTTTCTTTCTTAGAGCTATTGATTGTTCTGGAAAGCGCAAAGATGCAACTTTTACATTTGAGCTTCTTTGTGATGCTATAGAGGAGGTTGGCTCTACAAAGGTTGTACAGGTTGTGACAGATGCAACAACAATGTGTAGATCAGCTGGATTAATGATTCAGAGTAAATATAGACATATTTTCTGGACCCCTTGTTGTGTGCATGCGCTCAATAATGCATTGAAAGAGATTGGCAAAATTGAGTGGGTATCTAACTTGGTGACAGTTGCAAGAAATGTGCAAATTTTTATTTGCAATCACCACACCTCCTTAGCCATGTGCAAGTCTCATGCGAGGAAGGAATTCCTCAAGTCTACTGATACTAGATATGCTAGTTATTTTCTTTTATTAGAGAGGATGTTGGAGGTGCAGTTAGCATTGCAGGCCATGGTTGTGACTCCAGATTGGAACAGATGGGCAGAATCCAAGACAGAGGAAGGGAAGAAAATCTAGGTTCAGATATTGGATAATGATTGGTGGACAGATTGTGGTTATTTGGTGTCACTCTTACGTCCTGTAGTTGAGGTCATTCGCTACATTGACACAAATTCTCCTACACTTGGAGAAATCTATGAGACTTTTGATAGTATGTTGGATCAAGTAAGGGTGGCCATTCGTGAGAAAGATCCTTCCTTAGAGTTCTATACAACTCAGATTCGACCCATTATTCAGCGTAGGTGGGATTGAATGAATACATCTTTGCATATGGCGGCATATGCACTCAACCCAAAATGGTATGTGGCAAGAACTGGTAGAATTCTTCCCATTGAAGATCCAGAGGTCAAAAAGGGATTTCGAGCAGCGATTACAAAGATGTATAGTTCAGAAGAAGGGAGAACCATTAGGAGACGGTGGATGCAATTTGCAAGTCTCAATGGTCCTTGCAACAAGCCTGATGCAAGGGAAGATCGCAATGATTTAGGCCAGACTGACCCCATTGGTTGGTGGACCATGCATGGGGATGAGGCTCCAGAGATCCAACAACTTGCTATTCACTTATTGTCTCAGTTTGCTAGTTCCTCTGCAACAAAGAGGAATTGGTCCACATATAGCTTCATTCACTCTATCAAGAGGAATAGACTTTCCTCTAGGACAGTAGAGAAGCTAGTTGCAGTGCACAGTTCTCTACGTCTTGCACATAGGAAGACACCAAAGTATTGGAGGGGACCAACAACACGATGGGATGTGGATCCAGAGGATAGTGCACAGATAGATGACGAGGATGGACCAGATGAGTTGCAACATGGTTTGGTTGTAGTTCCATTAGTTACTCAAGAGAGTGACTCTAGCTCAGATAACGACATTCCCATTGATGGTCTTGATGATTTCATGCAACAGATGGATATAGAGGACCAATCATTGAGATTGAGTCCTTGATGTTGATTTTATTTTCAGTTTTAATTTTCCATTTTTACTTTGCAGTTTTACTTTTAACATTTGAGTTGTGACACTAGATATTGATGACCGACTCTTCACTCTTAACTATTTTTGAGTTTGAAACTTTGAGTTATATAAATTTTTAATTTAGTGTTCAAACTTCAGTATCTAGTATATTAATATAGTATATAGTAATATACTAGTATGTTTTGCTTTCAATTTAGATTCTAGAATGATGAATTCAGAATTTAGAATTTTCAATTTAATTTTTAAATCAATGATTCAATGTAGATTATAGAATGATGAATGATATGGATCAATGTACATTGTATTTGAATATTTCATTATTGAATCTTATGGTATTGATGAATTAGAATTTAGAACATTATAATGAGTATGTCATATGAATGATGTATGTATCAAAATGAATGATGAGGACGGATCAAGATTCAATTACAATATATGTCATTATTTGATTCAAGTATGAATTTAAATTTTATGTATGGATCAAATTTGAAATTTCAATGTATTGGTATTACTATTACTAATTAGTCTATTTAATATGCTTTCATTATTGAACAATGAATATGAACATGAAAATTATATATATATATATATATACCCCCCGTCTCCCCTAAATTTCCCTAAAATTTGAGGGTACTCCCACAAGTCCTCTTTGTGCGTCTCCCCGTCCCGGAGAATTGGTGGAACATTGAAATGCACTCCAAAAGGGTGGCAACCCTAATAAGGCAGTGATCACCAATTATTTGTCCGGAAAAATCTCATCGATGGCTAAAAAATCAGCTCTGAGTCTAGCTATCTTCACAAAGAAGGTTGCCATTGTATCTTCTTTAGTCATCTTCGTAGTCCTCAACTCATTCTTGAAACTTGCTACTTGACCAATGTTCTTAATAGTGAACAGCTTCAACAAGGATTCATACATCTCATGAGCATGATCAATGTTAGCTATAAATGGGACAAGATTATCTATTATCCCTTCTACCATCCGAGTCATAGCCACCAATTCTAAATCCCTAAATTTCGTTTTGTAAGCATCATTGCTTCTTCTATAGGCTTCTTTACATTTCCTTTTACCAAGTCTAAGGCCTTATTTTTCCAGGATCTGAAGTTCAATCCTCTTTTTCCAGGATCTGAAGTTAAATGCTCCTTCAAGTTTGTTCTGACCCTTGATTGAGTTAGACATCTTCCTTGAATGTAATAGACTCCTTCCCTAAGATAGTACCTATGAATGGATCAAGTGATTGACACTGCCTATTTCTTTCTTCTTCATCAAGGCTTTGATACCACGTTAAAAAATCAAAAAAACAGTGAAGATTTTCTTGATCTTGATAATTACTTGTGATGTTTCTTATTATTATGATTCATTATATCTTCTTTCTTTTAATTCATCAAGCAATTACCAAAGCAACAGCACATAAAACAATAGACACCAGATGTAGGCACATGTCAAGGAAAAACCCACTTCGAGGGGAAAACCCAATCAAGATAATTCTTCCTTTCAATAGTATTCTTTGAGATTCTTCACCCTAGACCAAGACCAGACTTTCCCTTCACACCATGTCAGCCTCAAATATCTTCGACCTCTTCCCAACAACTTCAACTATGTAGCAACTTACAGCAACTGGCAACTTCCAGCAACAGTGAAACTTGGAAAACTTCGATCTCCCAATCTAGGGCACGAAATAAAGAGAGAGACACCAAAATTTCAATTTTCCTTGTCTCCTTAGACTTTCCCAAACTCACACTCACTTCAACTTCCCGGCAACAGACTTCTCACATTTTCCTAGCTACAAGAGAACTTTGCACTTATGCCCAACAAAAAGAGACTTATGCATGTCTTCCTGGCTACAAGAGAGTTCGAACTTGATGAGAGAATAATGCTCCAAATGAATTTGATGTCCTTCCTTTTATAGGCTTCTTATGAAGGTCAAAAGGGTCCTTAAGCCGACTTGATTTTCTCTTAGGCCAACATGGTGTGAAGGTTACATAATTCATATTTGAATCAATACTCAACATTTTTACATGATTCAAAAGCCACAATAATAATAATAATTTTCTTTATTCTTTTGACAAGTACATTACATGATGAACATTATTTAATACCAAACATAGTTACTTTGTCCAACACGATGAGTCATATATTTCTCGAGCGCAGGTGACAAGGTTGGCATTGGGCCTAAAGGCAACCTGGCAACCCTTCCTATGGGTGCTACACCCGTCGGACTCAAAACTCGTCATGGGATCCTCTTTAATGGTGGAGCAGTGGAGAGATGAGTTGTTGAATGGCTATGAAAGGTCGCTTATCAGGGAAGTTACAGTACTTGATAGAATTATCGCAATAATTCCTTTCGTCTTGCAAGGTGGGCTGAAATAAATTATTTTGCTGCCTTGGGATATTTGTACTTTATCAATAAATCAAATAGGATTGGGCCTCTCCCATCGTAAGAGCTTGAGTTGGTCTTGGTGGCAAAGCAGCAAGTTTATTCGACCAAAGAAATCAACATGCTAAAAATGGATTCAAGGTATCACAAACCCCCTTCACCTCTGTGACATAAACAATAAAATGGAAAATAGCAACTGATTGTTCTTGTCAACCAATAGTGATCATGATCTCTCAACTATGTTCACTATCATCCCACAATTCATCCATCAGGTTCAAAATCGCTATGGACAATGCTATAAAATATGTTTCATGAACCACAATGAATAAAGGTTTTCAAACACTAAATTGTTCGATGTCAAGATTCGAGACTCTAAAGATTCAAATCTGAGATCATACGAAGCGACCTTTTTTGTTGACTCAACAATCACCAGTAAGACTTGTCCAACCATGTTTACTCGGCAATGCCTGCTAAAACTGAATGAGATAGGGGATTTTTGGCAATTATGATAAGAGTTGCCAAGTCACGGTCAAACCAACCCATATTGGGTGGAAAGTCACGTAGATTTAGTGACTCGCGAGTCTACCATGGAGCACTGTGACTATAATTTGTGGTTGAGATGAAATTGTTGAGCATGCATTTTAGCAATGCATGTCTGCCAAGACTTTTTGGGCTTTGCTTCCAAGTTACATTTAACTGTCTTTCAGTGCCCCCTCTCTTGGAAGGTCCTCCCCTGGAGGACACTTGGATGATTAAGCACAAGTTACAACTGATGCACACAGTTCGCTAAAATTGATGTAAAGTTACTTTTCATGCAGCATTGGGCCCTTCTTAACCTAGGCCAGCTCACGGCATTTACGCAAGAACTGGATGGCTTTGTGAAAGTCAAGTTTAGTTTTTCCCTGCAAAGAGGTAGGGTCTCTCCCTGTTGGGATTTTTTTTGTCAAGTTGTCTATGATCCTCCGGGCTTGACCTGTGGCTTGAGGAGCCGCGATCCACGGGCATCTAAGCCATCAAAATCACTCGGCCACACCAACCCTTAGCTGACTGGAATTTTTAAGCATGTCCCCCCTGCACAGGGCACCAACCACCCCCCGTGAGGTCTGATCCTGAGTCGCCTTGGTGACGAGGCCATCCTCGACCGGTTGTTAAAAGGGTAATTTCAAAGTAACAAGAAACAAAGCTATCACAAACTTCTTTTAGTGATACAAGGCCATATAGCGATGACAAGATTCTGGACTGGTACATATGTAAAAACCATCAACCTGAACAGGTACAGGTGACAAGATTCTGAACAGATACAGATTAAAAAACCAAAAACCTATTTAAGTGTGAAAACTATCATGCAAGACATGGGACCAAAAACCATCCTATAAAGAATGGCAGATATACATTACCAACAGAAACGCTCACCAAGTAAGTGACAAATGAAAAAATCGGTTAGAAAAAAGAGAAAAACACACAGCTCAAAACAATGAGAAACTGAACGACAAGTTGAAAACTCAAGTCTCCTCGAGGACGGAAACTAAAAATCCGCTTACATTTGCTCCCAAGTGTATTCAAAACATACATATTTTTATGAGTAAATGTTAAGGGTTTCTAACTTGAATCCAACAAGCCATGATTTAGGCAGAGGGTGAGTCACTGGATATAACCATTCGCTGTCAAAATGCTCATGGTTACATCATCAACACCTACTGATTGCTACATGCATGTTATTTCTGTAATATCTAATTCCCTAGAATAAGTTTACAAACAAAGATCATGTGATGCATAAACATGGTTGCTGATCACAATAAAAACAGCCATAAGGACATCTAGCTGTGCATATCAAGATTCAAACCATATGAAGCCCTTCGAATATGTTTAGAATGGCCATACAAAACAACGCAATGAGCTTATGGAATTAAAGCAAAAGAAGACAATGACCATACAAGAACTCAGTATATACCATTTTAGCAGAAGCATCCAAAAGTCTAGAAAAAACCAGCAAAACCATGTCACTCTTCTTCTTTGAGAAATTGTTTTGGTATAATTCTAATTTAGAAATGTGAAAGCACCTTCCTTATTTCAGTAAACAGCAGAAGCAGATACGATATAATGAGAGTTGGCTTAGATATCCAGCCTTTCTCATATTAGCATAAATGCTAGATAACGGAGAATACACTTCATCAAAAATACTGAATTCTACAATCACATACAATTTGATGTTTTGCAGAATGATTACTTCCTTTCCTAAATTCCTACAAACAAATGATTTCCCACCTAAGCAACCATTTTGAGATCTTGGAAACATTATGTCCAGTATCATGATACAAATGTGCAATAAAGGAAGCTAAATACAGTAGTTCGCATATAACATTCAAAAAGAATGCAAACGAACCCTCACAACTGTCTATCCCATTGAAGGATTTGAATATTAACAACAACCACTTTAGAGGCCATGAATATGATATTAAATTAAGTCTTTTATAAAGCACAGAAAATTTTCAATTACCTGACTATTGGTGCCATCTTTTGTGCAACTTCCTGGCTGCATGTACTACAACCAATGCAGAAACATGAATTCACTACCTGTCAATTCAATTACCTCCCTTGTGGATTCACCAGTTGGGAAAAAACGGCACTTGGAGTTACATCATCCAAATCCTCACTTGCCAAACTATGGCCTCCAGTGCTTGTCACAATGCTCGGTCCATCAACGGCATAAGTTTCTATGTTGTTTGAGTTGTGGTCAGCAGAGATTTCCACAAAGTTATTCGTACTGTCATCAACCAGTTTATTCTCAATTGCAGTTTCTTGGAGCTGCAAAGCAAATTCTAGGTTCCAAAGCACGTCTCCCATAGCTGGCCTTTCAACCCCTTGCTCGGCAAGACATTTTTCAGCTGCCTCACCATACTTCTTAAGGGACTCGGGATTTATTTTACCTTTCAAATAAGGATCTATAATTTGTTCCAGAATTCCCTTTCTCTGGTAATGCAGTGCCCATTCAGCAATGCTTACCTGTTCTCTAGGAAGAGATGGATTAATAGCAGGTCGAGCACACAACACCTCAAACAACACAACACCAAATGAATAAACATCTGACTTTTCAGTGAGCTGCTGCCTACGATAATATTCTGGGTCCAGGTATCCAAAGCTACCTTTGACCACAGTGCTAACATGAGTATGGTCAAGAGTTGGGCCCATTTTTGATAATCCAAAATCTGAAACTTTTGCAACTAAGTTTTCATCAATAAGTATATTTGTGGTCTTGACATCCCGATGTATGATGGTCTGAGCAGCCCCTGTGTGAAGATAATGAAGACCTCGAGCAGCCCCAATGCAGATTTCTAATCTTTGCTTCCATGACAAAGGAGTCAAATTGCTGTTACCATACAAGTGTCCTCGTAGTGGTCCCTTGGCCATATAATCATAAACTAAAATCATCTCACAATTTTCTTCACAGTAACCAATAAGAGACACCAAATGGCGATGCCTGAGCTTAGAAAGCATCTCTATTTCTGTTTGGAATTCATGGATACCTTGTTCTGCTAGTGGGTTTCCTCTCTTAACTGCAACCTTGACACCACCACCATCAATCTCTCCTTCATAAACTTTCCCAAAACCACCAACACCAAGAATCCGAGACTCATCAAAGTTTTTGGTAGCCTCTTGTATCTCTGCAAAGCTAAAATGTCTGCAAAAACTGGAAGGTGCAGATGACACATAGCTCCCAGTACCACTCTTTCCAGAAGTAGTTGAAACTTTGCTCCCAATGGTGTGTGAGTTACCACCATAGAGTGGTAGAGGCAACCATCCAGGGTGCTTGTCACCAGCTGACCCACTACGGCGTTGACGAACAAAGCAGCAGATAGCAAGAAGAAGCGCTAGTGCAGCAATCCCTCCAGCAACTCCCCCAATCACAGGACCCTTACCTTTGCTGCTGCTGCTGCTGCTAGAACTTGAAGGAGTCACATTAGAACCAGGACCCTGTAAGCAGTGGCACTAATTAGATTTGGCTTTTATTCCCAAAAAGCTATTCCAAACATAATTATAAATGAATAACAAGCATTGACCAAGTATTTCAGGCACTAAAATTATTTTCCTTCAAATCAAACCCTGAACTTCCACATACATACATATACATAATAAGGAGACATGTATTTCTAGAATGCTACAAACTAGTCAATGGAGGGTTGCCAAGTCAGTGAAAGTAGGGAGCCATTACAGGGTTCATATCTCCCTGGCAACATGTTTGCCCCTCGTGGGACACGTGTGCTTATGCTTGCACTTGGGGCCAGGTGCAAGTCCTGGGTGACTTTCACAGAACAAATCCCTGGTCATGGCCTCATAGGTGAATGGCCTCATAGGTGAAGGATTTCAGTTCGACAGTTGTAAGTCAACTACATTACGTATATTAATCCCAGGCTGACCGTTGAGGATGGACATGCGTGCCACATCATGATAAGAATTAGTCATTCAAATATAGAAACAACAAAGTTCAGATCTACACTGGTAGGCAAAGAATGCACAACCTTTCTCCATTATTCAAAAAATCAAAATTATATATATTTTTAGTAGTACTAATAAAATTTGATCAAACTGCAGCTTGATGTCTCTGTTTTTATGCTTCCGTTCCAAGTGTTTAATAACGAGCAAAGATACCACAACATAGAGACTTATACATAGAGAGCTAATGATTGGCAAGGAAGTTAACCCAGTTACTACAGTCAACTATGAGGAGCAGCTTTCACAGAGGATCAAAGCCTGAAAAAGGCGTATGCATGTCTACTCAAAGACACTGAAGTAGCTCAATAGTCAGGAGTTAAGGATAGCCGAAGGGGGAGCTCTGAATTTTAGCTCAGAGAGAGAGAATCAAGACTTAGGCTGTTTTGGAAGTTAGCCAGCCTGTATTGAGGCGTGATAGAGCTTCATATTTACCAACAAAAAGAAAATCCAATAATGAGAATTCCCATTCTTGTATCTTTGATTATCATAGAAAAGTGACAATTGCATTACTGTCAGTTTAACTAAAAGTTTGAATCCAATCATGTACAGATTTGGCTGAATAGGAACCATGAAATTAGGCAAACGCATCAGTTTTTGAAAAACGTAGCTCATGAAGTTTTTCAGGACTCGGAATGCAATCCATTTTCAAGTATTTGGCTAGAATTTCTTTTTAAATTACACCTTCCCTTCATTTTTCAAAACATCAGCGATGGGGTATCAGGTCAGTGATGAGACCAAAGGAGTATGATCAGTCCACCAGGATAGAACGTAATCCATTTTCAAGTATTTGGATAACATTTCTTTAATTTACCCTTTGTCTTCACTTTCGAAAACATGGCAATAGGGCATTAGTTCACTAGCGACATCAAAGGAGTGTGATCTGTCCACCAAAGTTACATTCTCGTTAGGGTCTGCCGCAGCAATTGGATTAAAATTATCCAAAACCCGCACCCTCTCCAGCGATTGGTTCCATAAGAAATCTCGATGATTGTCATCGTTCACAAGTCATACTTATGGAGTGCCTGTCCGAGTTTTAAGGTTCTCCCAATCGACCTAGGCACTCAAAAAATATAAAATATATCAAATCAAAACAGAATTTAAATTTTTCCGTTTCGCTCAAATTTGGAAAGAAGAGCATTTCGGGTAGCGTTTGGATAACCCTTAAAATGCTCCGTATCACTCGCCCTTATGGCATAAGTTTCAATGGGCAGGGTCCTATGCCATTCACAAGGTTTCTATTGTCACAGCGGTCTGCCTCACCATTATGGCATGAGTTTCAAAGAGCATAGTGTTAAAATATCTACCAGGATTCCATTCTAGCTGTGGTTTGTTCTGTCTCAAACCCTTATAGCATGGATTTCAAAAGCCAGGGCTAGAGACTCGGTGCAAGACCCCAGGAAGAGATAACACTGAGATCTGGAATCTAAAACGAATACTTTCAGGCGAAAACAGAAATTCAAAACAACGAGCCCTTACCTGGTAATTCACTTGAGCAGCGGCCACTGGATTCGGCCCTGCCAGATTCCCCGAGCTATCGTTAATCTTGAACAGTTCCAACCCATTTAAAAGGGCATTATAATATTGAGGGTTATGGCTAGCATCAGGATGTAAAGCTACCCAGAAATTACCGTCGGACTGCGCTGAGAGATAACTTACAAAATCGCTGTAAGTAGCAGTGCCTGCGGGGACACCGCTTCCAATCACATCAAATTCCCCAACTGCAGTCTGATTATTAACATAAATATCAAAAACCCTCTGATTCTGCAGAGTGTAAATCCACTCGCAGAAATGAAGCCGAACCAGGTATGTAAAATTCGCGTCGGCGCTCAACATCCAGGTTAAATTGAATTTCAAGTTCAGTTCCGAGTTTAGAGTCATGGATCTGAAGGATTGGTAGACAGCTTGCGGGGCGGTGTAATCGGGATCACTCGCCGTGTACTGCACGTTGGTGTCGTTGCTCAAGGTTACGCCGCTGGCCTCGCCGTAGAGATAAGGCGTGTCGTCATACCAGGTCCGGCTCAGGTTCGAGTCCCCGCTTGGGCCAATACTTTGCCCGCCCACGTTGAGCCTGTACATGGTCTGCAGAACATAGGAAGAACCGATGGGAAACGGCGTACTGGCGCCGACCCCGACCAGTAACGGGTCTACATCGAAGAGATTGGGCATCGATTCGACCTCGATGCCATTGACGAAGGCGTATGAACTCGGGTTCTCTGGTGAAAATGTGATGTTCAACTTGTTGGAGGTCACGTTGATGGAGTATTCATAGAGCAACGAAACCATGTTCAGGACGTTGGCCGTCTGCCAAGAGCTGAAGTTGTGAAGAAGCGTGTAGGAATTAGCCTCAACATTGAAGAGCGCGTCGGTAGCCTGGTAGGATCCATAGTTGGACGGGTAGAAGTACAGCCTCAACCAGTGTCGCCCCGGCGAAACGGCGATGGAATATGTGGCCGGGGCTTTGAAGATCCGAGCGGTCATGTAAGGGACCGTTGAGGGGAGTGAAGGGCTCTGTGAGGAGGCGGTCTCTGGGAGAAAATTGGATAAGTCGGGCGGAGCAAATTTGGAGCCCTTGTCGGTCACCCAAGTCCGCCCGTCTGAGTCCTTCTGGTTGCCTGAGGCACCGCAGCTTAAATGTATGTCATCCGCGGGGATGAAGCCATTGCTCAGTGGATGCGGGGTCGCCCACAAGAAGCTCATGGCACCCAGAAACAATGCCAGGGTCGCCGCGGGCGAGGGTCGAACCCGAGCCCTGCCCATTCTCTCTATTCTCAGATCGCCCAACTCTTCAAAGACTCAAAAAACCAGAAAACTCAGATTATGTTGAACGTCCTGAGTCTTCTTCAAGAATGCCTCTGCATGTGCTTATGCTGTGCCTGTTGTTCTCTAATGGTGGACCTACACTCGGAGCCTCTAGGTAATCTGCTGGATTCCACCCCAACAACCACTGCCAGAGCCCACTGGGTTAAACGTCAGCCAGTCCATACGGACAGATCGCAGGGTTTTCCGTCGGATTCTGTCGACTTGCTCGAAGTTTAACTCGTGCCAAATCCTCCCGGGCTGGTGACAGCAAGCGGATCGGACGGCTCTTATTCCGCCACGTCAACAATAATTTCCTTGTCTTTTACCGACCCCAAATAACCGGGATAAATTTCGCCGAGCGAGATCTCCGTTCGGCATCAGCGGTCCTCATTTGACCCCGTGAGTGCCGTCTTATATCTCCGCCGTCGGATTCCCGAAGTAAATATTAACGCAGCTTCCTGTCGCGGTAATTGGGTAAAAATGAAATTCAGGCCGCCAACTCTGAGTTGGACAGTGTCGGAGGCTGGTGGGGCTCGGTTGATGGATAAGTCTGCGCCCGCGCTGAGTGACACGTGGAAATATAACGCGCTTTGATGCGTTTGATACAGCGGGGAATTTACTTTAGAATATCTCTGCGCAGATGACGGCCAAAATTAGCGGGCGTGGAATGTGATGGGTAAGAAATCGCGTTATTTTTGCGGGTTGGAAAAACTGGGTCAAATTATAAGGTTATTGGCCCGTTCCCACAACTAGCTTACGTTTTATTTTCATTGTTTTGCTTTTATTTATTGAAGTTTGGTTGGAAATCTTTGAAACTATGAGTTTGACTTTTATGTAACGTGATATTATTTTAATGTTGATATTTATATACAGTTGGCAAAGTTTAATATGATTTAGTGTTCTATTAATAATAAAAACATGATTACCATCTATAAAGTCATCGTCGTTTCTTACTGTCTACAAAGTCATCGTCGTCACTCAACAATCCTGGTCATCACATATAGTTATGGTGTAAATATTATATTTTATATATAATTTAAAAATTATATTATATATATATATTTTTTGTAAGAAAAAACAAAATGTTAAATAAATTTTTTTAATATTGCATATAAAAAATTCAATATAAATTTAATGAAATATTTTAACTATGAATATGAAATATATTTTAAAATATAATAAAAAAATCATTTTAATAAAATAGTTTTTATTAAAAATTTATAATTTAAACCATATGTGTATTAACTCTAAAGAAATTTAATACATTAATTGAATCCTTCTCTAGCCATATATATCTAGTTTTTAAAATAAATTTATACTAATTTTTTAATAAAAAAATTATGCTAATTCTTATATTATACTTTAATTCTCAAACTTCAATTAATAATATTGGTAAAGAACTTTAAGTATTGATCAAACCATTGGCTCAATCAAATGTATAAAATCAATGGGTTCCTATTAGATTTTACTTCATCCTTCCAAATTCAAATTAACTCTAAGTAACTCATTTTAAAGAAAATCATATTCTCTCAGATAACTTCTTAATAGTTTATAGGAGATCTGAGACTTTTGTGATCCATAATGTTGATATCAATCTTTCGGATTAATCACATCGCTAGGATTTGGTCGACATTTCGAACTAGCTAATGTGGTTCATCCTCAAGACAAGGTGAGAAATCAATAGATCTGAAGGAATAAATAGCAAGGATGCATCACTGCATAGAGTTTGATGTTGGAAAATAGCTATTAGGTAACATGTTATGTAGTAAATAAATATTTAGTTTCGATATTTTAAAATGATAAAATTAAATTTAGTTATATAATCATTGTTGTGTAATAAATAAATATTAAATTTCGGTATTATAAATGGAATATTAGAATTAAATATTAATTTTTAGAGCGAATTAATATTAACAATTGTAGTAAGCTTATGAAATTAGATATGTTTGTTCTGAGCTGCTGCGCGCGCTCGCTCGGCCCTGCAACTTGCGAGATCCGCACCCGGCGGATCTAGAAAGCTGCACGCGCGCCCGCTCCTACATTTCTCCGATCCCTGCGGGCGGGTCCGTCGAGGGCACTAGCCTCTAGCTGCAGTCAGCTAGGGTTTGTCCGCCGAAGGCCCTAGCTTCTGGCTACGGTTGGCTAGGGTTTGACCTGCTGCTCACCATGGAGGAGCCGGATTCCCCCCAGGGGCCTTCCTCCCTTTCTCCGCCTTCGACTGTTGAGGCCTTCAGATCCTTACTTGCCTCTTTGCCCAAGAAGAAAGCTGTGGAAGCCGCCAAGTTCGTGAAATGGCTAAAAGACATCCCCGAGATCGCTCTTCCTCCTGAAGGTCCGATTCAAGTAGCTTTATCTCTGGCGGATCGCGCTCTGGTTGGTCAGTTTACAGGTCTCTGGCCCTCCCCGAAATCAACAGAGAACTGGGTTGCTAGGAATTGGGCTCCGCTGATCAAGAACAAGGTAACATCTTATTTCCTCGGAAGAGGATACTTCCTATTCGAATTCTCGGAAAAAGAGGACAAGGATCTCATTTTCAGAAATGGCCCCTACTTCATGGGGCCTCAAGGACTGTATTTGAATAAATGGACGCCAGACTTCGATCCGGCGGTGGATGTGCCTTCTGCAGTCCCGGTATGGGTAAGGCTCCCCAATCTCCCGGTTCACTGTTGGAATTAGGATTCCCTTAAACACATTGGAAACACTCTTGGGAAATTCATAGACAAGGCCAACAGCAAGGGTCAGTATGACTGCGCCAGAATTTGTGTGGACGTAGATCTGGAGGTCGGACTATCAGAAGCCATCAAAATAAGGGTAGGTCCTTGGATGCATCTACAGAAGTTGGACTATGAACAGCTACCGTTTAAATGTCGGAAGTGTCAAGTCTATGGACACTTCGCTAGAGATTGCCCCTCCAAAGGGGTAGAGGAAAAAGGGAAGGAAGAAGGATGGAATCAAGCAAAAAGACCCAAAACTTCTTACAGGAAGATTGCAAATATTAACACCAGAGCCCCCAAACAGGTCCTGCTCAGCATCCACCCATGGAGAGCCAAGGGAATAAATTTGAGATCCTGGGATCTGAAATCATGAATACCCAGGAGACAGAAACTATGAAAGAAGTCTCTCCACCTAAATCCAAAAGCGAACCAGAGAGATCCAAAGGGAAGATGTCGGAAGAGGAGGAGGAAACCCAAGAGTCTAAGGATTCGGAGGAAGAAGGGGAAATAGGGGATTTGCAATCTACCCCCAGAAGATCTACCAGAGGCCGAATTTCAACAAAGCAAAAAAGGGAGCAAGAAACATACAGACAAGCTCCAGGGCAGCCAGCCAACGCTAGAGAAACTCCTAGAAAAAACCCCGAAGACGAAGAGGATCCAACCCAGAGCTCCAAAGGAGCTCATCACAGCAAAAGTAACTGATGAAGATAGTCTCCTAGAATTGTAGGGGAATGGGCTCTAAAGCCAAAGAAGAAGCAATGAATAGTCTAATAAGACTGGAAGCCCCGGACATTCTTCTCATCCAGGAGACTAAACTGGAGGATTTAGCCTTCCTCCATGCAAGCAGAAAGTTTTGGAAAAAAGACGAAGCGCATGCAACCTCTACCCGTGGAGCATCAGGAGGACTTGGGTCGCTTTGGAATCCAAATAAGTTCTCCCTTATCTCTGAGTCCCTGAACACTCATTGGATTTTGTTAAAATTGCAGCGTTTAGAATCTAAGGAAACTATTAGTGTGGTCAATGTATATGCTCCTAACAATGCAGGTGAAAAAAAAAAATGTTGGGACTCCATCAAAAACTTGGCAGATCTGGAAAATCTGGAAAACATTATCATAGCCGGAGACTTCAATCTCACCCTCCTTTCATCAGAAAAAAGAGGAGGCAGTATTGTCAGAGATCCAGCAAGAGAATCTGTAGAAGATCTCATGCAAGATTAGGATCTGATATATATTAAGTCGATCGCTGGCAAGTACACGTGGTCAAATAAGAGGGTTGGCCCAGGACACATAGCGGCAAGACTGGACAGATTTTTAGTGCAAAGTTCCTTCCTGCTTCTAGGATTAGAAGCCAAATCGCACATCCTTCACAACAGCATATCAGATCACAAACCTATTAGCCTGGAACTGCTGACCCCCAAGGACCTAGGGTCTATTCCATTCAGGTTCAGCTCTCTCTGGATCAAAGAGGCAGACTTTATGGAGAAGATCAGAGACTATTGGAAAGACCCAGTTAAGGGTTCTGCCTTCTTTGTATGGGAGGAAAAACTTAGAAGAGTTAAGGTCATGTTAAAAAATTGGGCCAAGACCCTGCCCAACCCAGTTGCGGAAAGGAAAAATCTCAAATAGATCTAGAAAACCAGCATCTTCATCTTGAAACAACTGAAATCACAAAAGAGGATTTGGAAAAAGAGGCCAAGCTTCAACACAACTTCCATAAGGCATGCCTGGCAGAAGAGGAGTACTGGAGACTCAAGTCTAGGAGTCTTTGGCTCAAATATGGCGACAGAAACTCCTCTTTCTTTCATAAACAAGCTCAAGCTAGGAAAGGACGGAACTCCATCATTGAAATCAAAGAAGAAAACAGTGTTCTGAAGGACTTTGCAAGCATAAAAAAGGCAGCTTTAGATCATTTTGAGAAGTTGTACAGGGAAGAAATAGGAGATGAGCAAAATGATAGCCTGTTGGACGTTGTCCCTAACATCATCACTCCCAAGATGAACCAGGTCCTAGAAAGCAAAATCATGCACAAGGAAATCAAGGAGGCCCTCTTCGCCATGGATTAGGATAAAGCCCTGGGACCGGATGGTTTCACACCGAGATTCTTACAAACCTGTTGGCAGACAATTGAGAAGGAATTCCTCAAAATGATTCAGAAATCCCAGGACTGCCAGAAGATTGGAGGTTGCACAAATTCGGCATTTCTCGCCCTCATCCCTAAGGAAAAAGGGGCAAACTCCTTCAATAGATTTCGGCTGATTTCATTATGTAATATTGGGTACAAAGTGATCGCCAAAGTGATAGCAAACAGGTTGAAAAGATTTCTCCCTAAAATCATTCCGGACAATTAAGGGGGATTCATCTAAGGCAGGCAGTTGGTGGACAACTTCGTGCTGGTACAAGAGGCAATCCATTCCAGCCAACACCGAAAGGAAAAAGGTATGGTTATTAAATTAGATCTAGCTAATGCCTTTGACCGTGTTAGACATAGATTTTTGTTTGATGTAATGTATAAATTGGGATTTGGGCAAAGCCTCATAAAGTGGATAAAAGCTTGCATATCGGAGCCTTGGATTGCCCCCCTGGTGAATGGAAGGGCCGCTGATTTTTTCAAAGCCTCTAGAGGGCTGACGCAGGGGTGCCCTCTCTCACCTCTCCTATTCGTCATTCAAGCCTCTGTTCTCAGTTTCTATTTGAATAAAAAGCAGCAAGAACAAGACATTGTTGGGCTGTGCATTCCAAGAGGGGTGAAATGCATCAATCATGCCCTCTTTGTTGATGATACCCTACTGCTAGGAGCTGCTACACCACACTCAGCTATAAAATTCAAAGAAGTTATGGACGACTTTTGTAAGACCTTAGGCAGCGTGTTAAACAAGGATAAATGTCAAATATACTGCTGGAACATCCCTGCTTCTACAACAAACTCCATAGCTAGATGCCTTGGATTTACAGCCTCCACTTCTTGGTCCTCATTCAAATATCTGGGTCTGCCAATCTTCAACAAGAGGGCATCAAGCAAAGCCTGGTCTCCTCAGCTAGACAAATTCAAAGCAAAGATGCAAGCTTGGGGATCCTCTTGGCTCAACATCGCCGGCAAAGCAGTGCTCATCAAGGCAGTTCTCAGTAGTCTTTCGATTTTCAAATTCTCTGTCCTCCTGGCTCCTGTGGGAATCATCAAAAAGATGGAGGAATTAATCAGGCACTTCTTCTGGAAAGGTGGCAAACAAAATGATAAGAGATTTTCCCTAATCAATTGGGAAACAGTCACAAAACCAATTTTTGAAGGGGGATTGAATTTTAAAGATCTCAAAGCTCAAAATCTAGCTATGGGAGCCAAATTAATCTGGAAAATCCTTGCTCCTAATCCAAATTGGGCTCAGATTGCATTGTGAGGAAATACTTCAGAGGAATGAGGCTTAGATGTTTGGATCAACCTAAAAACACATTCAGAACTCACTTCAGCACTTTCATTAATAGAATTGCTCCAATGATAAAAAAACTACTCGCATTGGATTCCTGGAAATGGCAAGCAGATTCAATTATGGAGTGACAGAATACTGGATCGACCTCCACTGGAAGAATTGGGAGATTTTGCAGAGTTAAAGAATTGGCTTGCTGCAGCAAACGTCCACACCCTATGGGATATTTCACTGTGGACAGAGGACACGTGGGCGGGTTGGAAACAACTCCCTGTGCCCAACGCCTTGTAACTTGAGTGGGCAGCATTCAAATCTCTTCTACACGAGTTGGCCCCTATCCACGCACGCTGGAAGGATGTGAGGGGCTGGGGGAAAAATCGGGTAGGTTATTCTGTCACGCAGGGATACACCAAGTGTCTTGAGCGCCCTCACGTGCCTCCTAACCCTGCCCCTTGGGTAGGCATATGGAATTTCCCCTCTATTCCTAAAATAGATCATTTCTGTTAGATCCTTTGTCACCAAAAATTTCTCACTAAGGACAGACTCCAGAAAAGAGGATTCAATGGACCTTCCAGATGCATTCTTTGCAAGGCAAACTCAGAAATTGCCCTTCATCTCATGATCGAATGCAACTTTACAATCTCTATTTGGTAGGAGATGTTGGACCCTTGGAATTATGATTTCATTTTTCCTACTTCTATTCAGGATTTGTTCGCGGGCTGGATGGCTAGATATCCAGGCGCAAAACCAAAAACAAAACGATCAAGATAGCTTGGAGTGCACTGTCAAAATTCATCAGCTGGCAGGTATGGTTGGAAAGGAATAGGAGGATATTCCGAAGAAAAGATCAAGACCACAGAATAGTAGCCAACACAGTGAAAGGCCAACTAAGCGAGTGGCTGGAAGGCATAGGAGATGACTCAAATCTCAGCCAGCAAGACAGAGATCTGGGGGATGTCCTTAAATTTAAATTTCATAAGCCAAGAAGCTCTCCTCCAACTCTCTAAGATTGGCAAATTAGGAAAAATGAGAAAGATCTTCAGGATTAGCTGTCCATTCAACCAATTCCCTCCCTATTATTTGATGGGGCAGCAAAAGGGAATCCAGGGAAGGCCGGTGTTGGAGGACACATTAATATGCCATACATCATATCCCCACACAATTTCGCCTGGGGTCTAGGCCATACATCTAGCATACAAGCCGAGGCGTTGGCCCTCTTATAAGGAGTAAACTTCCTCAAAGAGCTGGGAATTCGGGAAGCAAATGCCTTTGGAGACTCCCAGGTAATCATAAGAGTAGTGGTGACCAACTCCAACCCAGCAGATCTGCAGCTAGCAAGGTTAATTACAAGGATTAAAAGCATGTCAAAGTCTCTACACTAAATTATTTTCATGTACTCAGAACAAATAATAAAGCAGCAGACATTCAGGCAAACAAGGTTGTTCACTTAGAGGCTGGAACTATTCTCAAAAATAAGGAAATCCTGTGGGCGCCTATCCCGTAAAGAGCCATGTTTTACTGCTTTCTTTTACAACAGTTCGTTTGTATCTTTCAGCTTCGACAATTAGCAGCAAAAGTGCACTTCAATAATTGTAAAAAGAGGAAATTGATAAGAGCAAGAGTCAATTCCCATTTGGTAGAAAGGCATGCTGAAAATTGCTCCTCCCTTTGTAACCGATTATGTGGCCATTGGCCAAGCAGTTAATGAAATCCTATAACTGTTCTTGTAAAAAAAAAAAATATTAACAATTGTAGTAATATTGTCTAGAGATAATTAATAATATAGTTTGTTAGGGTTTGACTTATAGTGATAAAAACTTGTTGTTATGAAGTAATATAATTTAGAAATCACAAGTTAAATGTTTAATAGTAATGTCATTTATAAATAGTTAGTTTAAATAGTGTAGTGTGTTAGGGTCTAACTCTATCTTTTATTGATTGGAATAGTATTTAAATTATTAATAATTTAATATTATTAATTATTATTATAATCTTATAGAGGGACGGTAATATTAAATCATAACAATAATGTACCAATGGTATAATATTATTATAGAGTATAATAATAATATTAAATACATTATTTTAATATAATTCGATGTATTAATTTCTATGATAATAATTTTAATAAAATAAAAAGACTAAGAATGGAATAAGGAAAACTAAAAATGGAGGATGGCCAATGATGAACGAATGGTATTTCTATTAATATTGATATTATAGAGATTAATAATATTGAAAATTCTTATCTTAATATTTAAATTCACTTATAATACAATATATTGATTAATAAGATATAATAATTTTATCGTTATTATGTTTGTAAATATATATAAAAAATAAAATCCCCAGATGCGGGTGCCAACCAATCTATTTAAGTTGATGGGACGGGGGTATAAGGGAAGCCACATTCCAGCCATGCGCAGAGGCGACTTGGAAGGCGGTGGCGAAGGACACCCCCGGAAGGTGAAGTTAAAGGCTATGGGACGGCAGCCTGGGAGCATTTACGCTCCGACCTCCTCCGGCTGCGTTGCAGAGTTTGACTCTGATACACAATTGAATGCCTCATTAATGGCAGGCGACCTTCGAGGGAGAGCACGGAGTCTTATAAACAGAGGCAACCCTGGCATCACCATATTCACTTGGGCAGGGTCTGGGGTTCCCGTTCCGTCGCTGGTGCTGACAAATTCAGGACCTGGTTTGATTTATTCCTTCCCGGGTCTGTTGGTTCAGGTTGTTTATGCCCCTGTGGGTCTTTTGCATTTCAATTTGGCTCAGGACTGCCCTGTCAACATGGTTAGGACTCATCAGAGGATGCTGAGCCGTCGCGACTCTAGTCGTGGAGGGTCTTCGCGGCCCTCAGTTGAGGCAGAAACCCATTCTCCCTGTCACTGCCCTCATTGCCACTGCCACTGCCATTGCCCGCGTCTAGGAGGTGCTAGCTCTCTCAGGCACAGCCAATTTATGGAGGCCAGCTCACCTGGATCTTCGTCAACTCCTTACTTCGGCTCTGCAATTTTTTCCTTCAACAGCCCCCTGAATCGTCTAAGAATTAACGCCCACGTCTCTGTTCTTTTTATTGACGAGGCCCAGGACAAGGGCGGTTCCAGTGCTCTGCCAGACTTTGAGGCCCCGGTCGACACAACCAAAGCTTCTGAATTGCCCAAGGTAGACAAGGGGAAGGGCATGGAAATGCTAGACCCTTAGTTGGAAAGGAACCAGAAGCAGCCTGAAGCGGCCGAGGCGAAAGAGGGCCAAGCGCAGGAAGAGGAAGAATATGGACCGTGCCCAATTGTGGAGGAGGTGCTGGAGGACTGGTCTGCTGCAACGTCGCAGGTTCTGTAGCTCGGGTGGGATTCTCGTTCTTTCCTTTCTTTTTGGTCATGTCCATCTGTCCACTTGTCTCTGGCTCGTTTACGTGTCGATTATCCTTTATGTCAACGTGTCATTGTGACAATCTGCCATCGCTGAGGCACAGGGTCGGTTACTGTCTTGTTTGGTCTTTTGTTTTGTGGGCGGTCAGAGTTGTGCAAGGGTGTCAGTTCTGTCTTCCCCTGTGTGGGAATGAATTTTTTGGTCACAAATGCCCCTGTGAGGGCATGAAACAGGTAGCCCTCTCTTTCTGCTACATTTGGTTGATCCAGAATGCCATTCTTTCAGGCAGATGGATCTCTCAGACAGCTCGCATGTAAATGTACTCTGGTTTTTATGTATATAATAGAATAGTTATTGAGAAATATTATATATATATATATTAAATATATATATATAGTATATATATATATATATAAATATATTATATAATATATAAATACTATAATAGGAAGGAGGAAAACTAACACTGAAAAGGAGGAAGGCAAAAGATAATATTAGATTAGAGATATACTTCGACAACAAACAAAGAAATTAAAGAGAATTAAGGTAGGATCTTGGGGAAAAAACCAGAAGGCGAGAAGGGAGATCCAGCAAGAACGGAAAGGGGAAAGGAGAGGGAGGGGATGAAGGGTCAAGAGGAGAGAGCTAGAATCCAACTTTTACTTAATTTCCAGTCATCATCCTATTGAGGTTTTTGGCATGACTCTCAATTTCAATTGCTTCTCTGAGTTTCCTGTGGTGGAAATGATCAACCCTAGCAATGACTTTGGAATCTTCAATGCAGACATGGTGTTTCAAATTCACAGAATGCTCAGCAAGGGCTGATGTGCAAGAGTGACTATGTCTAATGTCAGCCACATGTTCACTGATTCTTTGCTTAATAGACCTACCTATCTCTCCAATGTAGGGGGTACCATAGGAGCAGGGAGTAAGGTAGACCTCTTTCATGTCTTTAGGGTCAATAGGGTCTTTAATGGATCTAAGGGAATTTTTAATGGTTTGGAGAGGTTTGAAAGAAGAAGAGACATTCATCTTTTTAAGAATATGGGCAATCTTATCTATGGTGCCCTAGATATATGAGAGATGAACCTTAGCGATATGATCAACACAGGTGGAATTTACTCTAGGCATTTTGCTGGTTCCGTGAAAGGCCATGAGGCTCTAGAGTCTGCTACAACCATTATTTTGAAAGACTTCAAGAAGATGAGATTTCTCCTGATCAAGGTGGATATCATCAGAGATTCTAAGAGCGCGGGTAGCAAGAGTGCTGAGAACCCCAAATTTATGAGCAGGGAAGTTATGTGAACTAGCATGGAGATACTGTTCTATGTGGGTATTCTTTTGAAAAACTTAGTGACAGATGGAACCATCATCCCTTCTAGAAAGGAGAATGCCGAGAAAGGGAAGGCAACCATTCTCCTCAATTTCCATTGTGAACTTGATGGATTCTGATTGAGAATTAAGGTGGTTAAGAAATATATCAAGTTTCTCATGACCATGAGGCCACATGACACAGGTGTCATCAACAAATCTCTTCCATTTTTTAGGGCGAAATTGAGTGAAGGCTAAGGCCTTGGTCTCAAAATCTTCCATAAAAAAGTTTGCTATGATAGGGGAAAGAAGGGAACCCATCGCTACACCACAAGTTTGCTCATAGAACTCACCCTGGAAACTAAAGAAAGTTGAGGTGAGGTAGAGGCCAACAAGCTTGGCAGTTTTTTCATCGGTGATGCGATTAATGATATCAATGGCCTCTTAGATGGGGATTTTGGTGTAAATGGATACGACGTCAAAACTAACCAACAAATCAACAAGCTCTAATTTGATATCTCTCCACTCTTGAACAAAGGAGGCAGAGTCTTTAACGAAAGAATCAGTACGACCAACAAGAGGTTTGAGTTTTTGGGCAAGGAATTTTGCAAGAAGATAAGTAGGTGTGCCTATTGTGTTAACAATAGGCCTTAAGGGGGCCCCATGTTTATGAATCTTTGGAAGGCCATAGATCTTAGGGTTAAGGGGATTGCTTTCGATGAGCTTTCGGGAAAGAGGAAGAAGAGAGGAATCTGCTTTAATAATGGAGGCTACCTCTTTTGAAATAGACTTAATGGGGTTCTTCTTGAGCTTAATGTAACTTCCACTGCTAGAAATACGATCCACCATATTGTGGATATAATCAGACTTATCAAGAATGACAAAAACCCCACCTTTGTCGGCCTTAAGGACGACAATGTCAAGGTTGTCCCTAAGGGATTTAAGGGCAAGGAACTTAACTTTGTTTAGGTTTTTCTTAGGAGGCATAGCCTTCCTAAGAACAACAATACAATCCTACTTAATGGTTTCCTTGACATTGTTAGGAAGGTCTTTGATCCCATACTCGATGTTCCAGATAATGTCATCGGTAGTGATATTACTAGGGGCGAGGGTGAAATTGAGACCTTTATTACAGAGACTAAAGATAGAAGGATCAAAGGTCTTGATGGAAAGATTAATCACATTTTTAAAAACTAATGAAGATTTTATTATTATTATTATTATTATCATCATCTTGATTGCTATTATTAAGCGTATAAAAAGAGTTATTATTATTCAATGAGGACCTATGTATAAGAATGGGGGTGGGGAAACCTGGGTTGGGCACTTGTTGAGTGGCTATGTCTTACTCAATGAAGCCCGAGGTATAAGAATGGGAGTGGGGATACCTGGGTCGGGCACTTGCTAGGTGGCTATGTCTTACTCAATGAAGCCCAAGATATAAGAATGGGGTGGAGAAAAATGGGTAAATTATATAATTTACCCAATGTTCCCTTTAGGGCCATTTTCATAATATAACAAATGTAAACTGTATTTTTACATTAATACATATAATTTTTTTTATATAATTAATAATTTAATCTTTTATATTAGAAAAATTGACATACATTTTATAGTTTAATATTAAAGAGATTGTAATGTCTATTTCATAATAATAATATTAATATTAATATCCCAATTCAATATAAAACATTATACCAAACTAAAAATAAAATATAATAGATTTATTGTGTTTTACTTAAAATTAATAAACATTTTTTAATAACATCAAAAACTTAAATCATTTTAATTATTGGAAAACAAAACTAAAAATAAAATATAATAGATTTATTGTGTTTTACTTAAAATTAATAAACATTTTTTAATAACATCAAAAACTTAAATCATTTTAATTATTGGAAAACAAATTGAAATAATTTTGTTGGGCATTATTTTTGACATTTTTTTAATCAACTCAAAATATCAATGGTGAACTTTATTTGTGTATTTCTCAAGGTTATTTAAATACTTATTGTTGTGCATCTCATTTATATTTTTCTTTGGACTTAATATATTTGGAATTAAGATAGATTTTATTGGTTATTAATACAATGTTTTTTATAAGCAAAATAAAATTCATTTATCATTATTTAGTAAACTAATTGGGCCAAGAGACATTGTACAATGTTTTATTGAGGAGATATTGTCATGTAAATTAGATAATGTTAGAAGATTTTGCACTATGGAGGAGATGTTGTCACTTAAATTAGATAATGTTAGGAGATGTTGTCACTTAAATTAGATAATGTTAAGTTAAAAAACTTATCTACATTAAAATCTTAAATAAAATATAAGTAGGCCTTAAAGTAGAAAAAAGTCAGATTTAAATTTATGTTTTAGAATTAGAATTAAAAATAGACCAACATATCCTAGGATGGGATATCTGCGAGGAGCTAGGGGGGGAGTGTATGGCTAGCATCCCATCAAGCCTTAATGGAGGTGGATGTGATATATTGTCTGTTGGCTTATTGGGGCTTGACCTAGGTTCGGAGTTAATTAGCCAAACAAATCCCTTTACTACTGGCCATTTCAGCAACAGTCTGTGGAGCATACACTGAGGTCTCACTTGAAGTAGTATGGGAGGGTGCCAGAACCAGGTTTCCACACCCTTGAGATGTCTGAGAGGTTCAACTGGTCCTTTGGTTGTTCCTTCGCGCAGGTGGATTTGTGCACCTTTCGTTCCTCGCAGCCTAATACCCTACTTTCGCGCATCCCTAACCAAGGGATGTGCCGCACTCTGCGCTATTACTCGAGATCTCATTTATCTTCCAGTATTATTTAAGTACCTTCACCTACTTAAATGTTTTAAGTTATACTTAACAACACAAAACATTCATACAGGTTCGCGTAGTAAATAAACAATATATTTGCAAATTATATCCAATCATGCATTAAACCAAGAAAAGATACACAAAATTATATCAAAACTTCTCTTTATTGATTCTCTAAAGGTTACAGACTCGACCCACCTTGCGCACTCAGCTACGGACTACAAGGCCTCTGCACACTTAGCTGCAGAGCCTTCTCCTACTCTACAACCCACGGACACACCTTACACTTCGACTCATTCACTTAGAATTCTCATCCTTCTATTCTCTTTGTTGGCTATTCATTATTTTCTACACTTAGAACCTCACTCTATTTATATAATCGCATGGTCTGTGGACCATGGGTAGGTCTATCCAGCAAACATTACATTACAAAACTAGGGTGGACAACCCTGTGACTCTATCATACTTTCTTGCCTCATGCTCGCAATTCGCGGAGCTTTTACAACAAGATTTGGTCAAAAATTGGGCTTTAAGCACCAAAACATGCCTTGGGGGGGGATTCCATGCCCAATAGGTCCCCAACACAAACATCGTGACTCGCCCTCGAGTACTCTGTCGGCGCGGAGATCTTTGCGCAAGTTCCTCCAACTGTTCTTGAACTGCGGCAAGGTTAGCAACACACTGAGCTGCTACTCGCTGGTTCTGCTACATACGTTGTTCAGAGATGTTTGTGTCAAAACTGCTTCTTTGCAAATGTGCCAGTATCCCCTACATTTGTTTATAGTCTTGCGCCTTTGTCTGAATTCTTGGAGTGCGGAGACTGTGCTTCTACCGGTTAGTCAAATAGCTGAGCCACCTGTGTAGGGTTTTAAGCGGCTGCCATTCACTTTGCCTGGGAAAGGCTCTCCATTTAGTCTAACCAGTTGTATCGCGCCTCCATCTCTGACCTCCTTAACAACGTATGGTCCCAGCCAATGCATTCTGAACTTTCCCGAGAATTTATCAAACTTACTTTCATATAGCAACACTAAATCATTTACCTTGAAGGTGCGCAACTTAATATGGTGATCACACCAGGCCTTCTCACACTGTTGTTGCACCTATTGATGAAAGTTAGCTAGGAACCATTCCTCCTTGAGTTCTTCCAATTGTGTGAGTCTTTCTTCCAAAGCTTCACGATCCATCATACTTGTGAGCACTGCTATGCGTAGACTAGGTACAATATACTCCATTGGATGACAGCTTCCACGCCATAAACTAATCGGAAAGGTGTCTGTCCCGTCAGTTTATTGCATGTTGTCCTATAATCCCATAGTACTGCAGGTATGCGCAGGTCCCAATCGATCTGTTGCGTGTTGCATACTTTGGTTAGTACAGTCTCCATTATTTTGTTGAATGCTTCTACTATCCCATTGGCTTGTGGGGGATATGGTGTGCTTTTCTGATGATAGACCTAGAACTCTTCTGTTAGCGCACTGATGGTTTCATTCAGGAAATGTGTACTGCGATCACTCAATAAGATTTTTGGACAGCCAAATCAAGTCAACATGTGTTCAAACAAAACATTCTCAGCCATGGTAGTCGTGTAGTCTTTGACCGGTTGCGCTTCCATCCAGCGAGTTAGGTACTCCATCGCAATGATGTATCATGTGCCCGTTTTTCCTTGAGGTTTGATAGATACTACAAAGTAGATTGCCCACTTTTTGAAGGGTTGCAGCATCATTTGTGGATTCAAAGGCATCTCGTCCCTTCGCGATTGTTTACCTGTCCTTTGACATATATCACAGGCCTTGCAGTGTGCTTTTGAATCCTGGTGAAGGGTTGGGCACCAAAACCTTGAGCAGAGAATTTTTTGCGTGGTCGCTCATCCTGCATGGTGTCCTCCTGCAGTGCCCCCATGTGCTTCCATGAGGATATGATTTCGTTCAAATTCATGTACGTACCTTCACAGTATCTCATCATTGCCCATTTTGTATAGGTGCCCTGCGATGACAGAAAAATCAACGGTGTGCACCACTAGTTCCTTCTTCTGCTGGACAGAGAATTCCTTCGGCGCAGTCCCTTTTGTTAGAAAAAGGATTATATCTTCAAAGTCTCTGTCTGCGACGCACACAGCAAAAATCTGTGCATCAGGTAATCCTTCCTCCAAACTAGTAGGTTCCTCACCCATCTCAATATGCGACAAGTGATCCGATCCTGCGTTCAGGTGTCTAGGTTTTACCACGACCTCAAAGTCATACTCTTGGAACAATAAGAGCCACCTGCATATGCACCCAACACAGGCTTATTGACCAAGTATTTTAGTGCGAAATGGTTTGTATACATCTTGAAATGTCCTCCTAGCAAATAGTGCCAATATGTTTGGAGTGCATACACCATAGCTAACACCTCACATTCGGTTGTGGAATAGTTCTTTTCTGCTTTGCACAACTTGCAACTCGCGAACGCAATAGGGTGATCCAAGCCCTCTCCACCCTCTTGTGTTAGCATCGCTCCCAACGCTATACATGACACATCAACATGGACATGAAACTCCACATCCCTTCTTAGGAAGACTAGGATTGGGGCAGAGGAAAATTTCCCTTTTAGTACATCCAGGCTCTTCATGCAGTCATCATTCTAGCAGAATGTGACATCCTTTTCAATAGTTTCTCCATTGGCGCAGTGATCTGGGCATAACTTTTGATGAACTTCCTGTAGTACCCCATATGACCCTAGGTAGCGAGCAACTATTTAACACTATGCGATGCTTCCAAATTCAGAATTACTGCAATATTTGTGGGATCTACCATTAGTCCCTCTTTGCAGACTACATGTCCCAACAGGTTCCCAAAGGGAACAATGAACATACACCTTTTAAGGTTCAACGCGATTTGGTGTCGTCGAGAAGTATCCAGCATCAAGCATAAGCTTGCTATGTGATGCTTAACTAATCCAAATACAGTCCAATCATCCAGATAGACCTCCAGGAATTTGTGGATATATTCTTTGAATGTGGCAACAACTATGTGCGAAAAGATGGCTGGCATATTCTTTAACCCAAACGGCATGACGGTGTATTGAAAGCAGCTCAACTTAGTCGCGAAGGTGGTCTTGCTTGTATCTTTTGGTGCGATTTTGATCTGGTGGTACCCTAAGAACCCATCAGTGAAAGAATATGCTTCTTGCCGGCCAAAATTTTCCAATACTTCATCTATGAATGGGTCGTGCACACAGGCATAATTCAATTTTCTGAAGTCCACCCGTATTCTTATCTTGCTCTTCTGCTTCTTCTCTTGCACTACCATAGGGCTTACCCAGTCGGATTCTTCCACTGGCTCAATAATTCCAGTTGCGAGCATTTTATCTAATTCTACGTGAACCTTTTCCTTGTACTTTGGGTTCAAGCAGTAAGTCTGCTGCTTAAATGGATTCTCGTTGGGTTTAGGGTGATCTTCATCATCCCTAAATCGCCAACGATCCCCTTTAAGTCTGTGATCTTGGTCGGGAATAAGTCTTGGTACTCCTAGAGTAACTCAATGATCTTATCCACCATGGCATCATCCCAATATTCACTAAGCATTGCATACTTTGGTTTGGCCTCCGTACCAATGTTCACCTGCTTTGTTTTTACCAAAACGATAATGTCAGGGTCTTCAATCAATGGTCCTTGAACCTCACAATAGCCTTCAGTTTTTGGAATGTTAATTTTGTTGGGTGTGGAGCCTAATTATCTTCTGTATTCAAAGGTCTTAGCCAGATGTATACCCCAGGAAGACTGTACACCCCTCCACGTGGGGGGGTGCATGGGGGACTTGTCCCCCCCACGGAGGTTCAGGGGTAGTGCCCCCGAAGCTAAAAACAGATCTAAAATTGCCTTGTAAAAATATAGTAATTTCTAGTCAATGTGGGCCATTCATTAGGTGGATGATCTGACGGTAGAAGTTATGTTTAATTTAGGGTTTTTTGCCCTAGAAGGCAACCCCACGCTATATATGAGGGAATTGTATTGCGTCTATGTAGATCTGTATTCTCAGTGAGGAATAGAGAGGAGATTGAGAGCAAAGAGGGTGTTACAGCGGATCTGCTGTAGGTTGTATCTCTTCAGTTTGCTGGATAATATAATAAAAGAAGGACTAGATATTTCTCCTTGGACGTAGCCCAAACTGGGTGAACCACGTATATCTGTGTCTCTCTTGTTTTATGCGTTTTCTGTGTTTATATTTATGCAATATTTTATGTGTTCCATTACTCTGTAATATATAATTTTCTAACAAATTTTTCGCGGATCTTTGTCACCTTCTTCAATGTTTACATTGTAACACTCCAACACGCACTTAGTTGGGTCACCCATTCAGGCTAAAGCACTTGCATTGGTTCTTGGGGTATTTTAAAGGTAGCTACTTTTACTGCTTGTAGCACATCATCAATAGTATCCCACCAATGATCCTCAAACGTGAAAGTTAACAGGAATCCTTCGCGCAGGATATCCCTTTCATTCGTGCCATGGTGAAGCTCCATTTCTATATACCAATTCATGGGTATAACGTCTAGGGTATGACAAGACAGGTGCACCCACTCGGGCTGTGGCACTTCCCCATAGACTTTTCCCATTTTGCGAGGTGTACACATGGATCATCCCATCCGTCATATTTGTCTTTTAACCGCATCTGAGGCTTCCCAAACCACATGCGCGTCATCCTTATGCATTCACACCAGTCCTCAAAAATCTTCTGGTGTGTACCCCATCACCTTGCGGGCGTAGCTCGCATTACCCATTTTAGTGCGTCGAATCGCTATTGTTCAGTCACTTCCCTTTCAAATTTGTTCAGGAAATCATCCACCTCACCTAAGCCGTTGTACGTAGGCAGATCTCATCCCTCTATTGCTACGCAGCGTAGTGACCTTGTCATCATGTTACAATTGAGCGTGGTTACCTCGTGTAACTAGTTTTGCCATCGCTCTATCTCCTCATAAAAATATGAGGTGCAGGAGCTTTCGCACTCCCATGAGATTCGACCATCCATGGTTGGATTTACCCAATCTTACTCCCAAGCAGTTATCTTGTAGAGGTAGTCCAGATCGTCGTCATAGTCGTAGTCAGGCACCGGATCGGTGTAGCACGATATTTCTGCAGGGTATAACAGTACCACTATGTGCAGAGAATTTTTTCTCAAAAATCATCTTGTGCTTCTATAGATTTGTCACTCCATTCATGTCAGTGGCCCAATCTATTCCCAATAACGCGAGGTAGGGATTGCTGTCATCAACAATCTCTATCACTTTGAAATCCGCAGGGTGCTTGCTCCTTCGATGTATACTGTGATTCCCTGCAATCTCCCCATAGGTAGGATCTTTTGCTGGTTTGTCATTCGTAGTTGGATAGGAAACCATTGAAGTGCAGGCCTTCCCATGCGCTCCCATGTCTGCTTTGGCAGGACATTTGCATCCGATCCTAGATCCAGAATCACTTGGTCCATCTCGTATTCCTCGATCTTCATGATCAATCTCATCTCCCTTTTTATTCAAGTCGTGTGCTTCCCGAGCTTCCTGACTACGCACGGTTCTCTTGGCGCGGTCCCATCGCATCTAGTTATGAGCTCTTGTAGCCCCTTTATAGCCTTGTTGTCGCACAACAGCTTCATGCATGTCTCCAAGAACGTAGTGAGCATCGATGGGTTTATTTCTCGCTCCAGCCTATCTTTACTTCCTGAAGTGGAGGCATCAATGAAGCTCCTCTTAGCTTCCATGAAGGTCTCCTTAGTGCGCTCCAAACCAAATTATGGTTCCTTCATTGGAGCCTTGTGAACCCATGTACTTTATTCAGGGTGCTTGCCTTTGTCACCCCCTGTTGTAATACCACTCCAGAGCATGATATTTACATTAGGTTCTTCCTTGTGTGGCTCAGACCTCATAATTTGCAGGTTCTGAGTCGAGGGAGGTTGGAGTGCTCCTTTATTGTGCAACCTCGCTATCATTGTTGGATAGTCCTATGTCTCATGATCAAACAATGTACAATACAAGCATGATGGCTGAGTTGGATTTGTATAATCACGAGCATAATGTCCTGGCCCTCCGCAATTGTAACATATCAGTTGTCTGTGACCTCTTCCTGGTCCCATTCCACCTCAGCCTCATCTACGCCCCTGAAATCTGGTTCGCGCCATCCTTGCATTTTGGTCAAGGGGCCGTGTTTAAGCCTGAACTCTATATGTAGGAGTACGATCCATCATTAGCTCATAACTTCTACAGGTGCGCTCATCATGGCCTACAGATCTACAGAAATTACAGAACAACTACTGTGAATTCTGTGTATACTTCTGTAATAGATGGCAATTATATGTAGCATGCTTTCCTCCTATCTGATAAATCGCACACCATAATGTAGGCGCCATGCTTGGTCCTACTTGTGCCTCCGGTCTCAAAGGCATTGGTCCTCCTCCCGTGAGGTAATTCACGAACACCGAGCAGTGGTCCTTATCATGCCCCTAGCCCTTGCACTTTATGCACCATACCTCGTCGCACACTTCTGGACGGGCCATCCTATCTTGTTTCAAACTCTACATCTCAAGTCACAAGTTTTTCAACTGTGCGTGAATCTACTGGACTCCTAGGTTAGGATCTTGTATTGGAGTCTCGTGCAATCTCATCACGACCTATAAAGCCTCAACTTGAGTGGTTAGCCTTTGTTGTGACAGTGAGTTTTGTAGATGCGGTGTTAACGAGGCTACAAACCATTCGCGGTGTTGCCCATCTGTTAAGGTCATGTTTGCTTTGTAAATTGTGCACTTCAGTCTTTGATCCATCTCCCACGGGGTTTTGCCTGGTAGCATTGTGATTTCCTTGAATCCAATGATCAACTATGCCTCCGATTTTGTCTTGCTAAATTCCTTGTTTAGTGCAGCTTAGATATCCACTATCCTCGCATTCGGATTGTCATTGGAATGCTTAATATACCAGGTCAACGCACAATCCTGCAGAGCGCTGATTGTTACACAGTATTTTGTCACTGTCCCTGTTATCCCTTCTCCCGTACATTGGAGGACCTATTCCGGGACGTCTGAGAAGTGACATAACTTGAAAACACCTGCATTGTATCCCTTGGAGTACGTATTTCATATGACCTGAAGACACCTTCTGCAAAATACCCAAAAATATAGCCCTTTCTCCATTGGCGCTGTTCCACAGTGTATCACTCGCGCCAATGGGGGAAATCCTCCAAAGAGGGCGTGCCAGCTAGCGCTCTGTCTCAGAGTCGCACTAGCGCCAACCCAGTTGGGTAAAGTTTTTAACAAACAAACTTCCGAAGGTTCCTTCTAACCTATCCATGAACTGATTCCAGTTTGAGTCAGTTCAGTTGGGCTTCGAATCTCCCAAGGAGGGAAGTAGTTCTCCACCTCTCATGGAAGCTTCCTAATGATAAGGACAATCCCATGAATCAAGTGGATGGTCTTATCTACTCCTCCTACCTCTATATAAGGTTGTCCCTTTTCCTTTGACAAGCTAGTTAGTAATTCTACTTTTCAAGCTCCCAAATCTAAGTCCCAACGTCTGAGAATTGCTAAGCTCATGTTGCAAGAGGCCTTGTTCATCCCTATGAGGCTAAATATTTAAGGAGGAGATCCATGTCCAAGTAATCAAGGAGAGAAAGGCTTGTTCCCATCCCCTACAAGCTTTGCAAGGCATGTGTTGCTGATCACCCAGCCAAAGGAGGATTTGACGTCAGAAGTTGGTTGTATCCTCTTTTGTTTATCAATAATAATAGACGACTATCATTATGGTTCTACTCACGTGTCTTTATTATGATGTTTGAGTTGTATCCTTTCTGACTGATACATAGTTGCATTTCTTGGATTTTATGCTTGTATTTGTCTTGTTCTTTGCATGTGCAGGTGTCTATTCACAAGGATCGTGAGGATTGTGACCAGCTGAGGCGAAAGAACGGAAGTGACGACTCTTCTACGAATATAAGCGTTGGATTCGAGGTAGGCTCTCATCATTGGCCTTTACTTTGCAATTAGGAACCTGCATGTTAGCGTTATTTGATTGTTGCTAGACCCCATTTAGGCTAGTGGGATCGTCTCTATCCGCAGAGGGGATTTACCTGTACAACACCTACCTTGTTAAAACCCCAAACCCTACCCTATCAAAATACCAAACTCCTCTATTATGAAACTAGCTCAAGAAAAGATAGATCAACGCCTTAGAATTTAGCCTCTTCGAGGGGGCAACCTCCTTTACATTACATAAATGAACAATTCTTGGATGATTCAAATGATAAAACCTCCTTTCTATATATAGGAGTCTAAGGAGTCACAATATAACCCAACCGACCTAACAATAATAATATAAAGCCACAAAAATAACAATAGAGGATTCTATGGGGCACAGTAATAACAATATGGGAACAATAGGGGCACAAAAATATTAATAAGGGGTATAACTACAATAGTAATGGGGTAATCACTAGTATTATAGGGACCCAACAGATTTCTTGCATGGCTTGCTCAAGCCTATGTCGTTCCACATGGGTACATGTGCATTGTAATGTAACATCATGTAAAGTGAAGGTCCAAGTGTCGATAGTTGGACGTAACAGTCATGTACTAGGTGAAGATTCATGAGAGTAGGTGAAGAGTCACAAAGGGGAGAATTAAGGGTCACCCCACCCTTTGCTATAAATAGAACCTCATAACTCATTGTAGAGGTTTTTGGTTAGCCAAGCTTCCAATAGGAGTATCTTAGATAAAGCTTGGATAGTATTGTAACAAGCCTTGGCCTCTCCACTGTGCAGAGTTAGTATATCTCTTTGGAGGAGCAGGTGGTAGTGACTGTAGTATTCTGCTGTCGGAACTAGTGGTTGGTCATGGTTGTATTGTATGACTAGAACTTACACTTCTTAATATAACAGAGCCCGCAATTTTCATGCATATGTCGTATTGTATTTCAGCTATCTTGTTTACTCTAGATGATATAGGTATATGTTTTCTTACACATGCACGTGTAGCTATTTTCTATATATGTATATATGAATCTTACTGGAATGTGTTGTTGGTTTAACATCACTTTGGATTGCTAGCTCACTTGCCTTCCAGTTTGTGATGCATCTTAGCTCGTGTGTTCCCTTATTAACTCTGTGCTTTCACACGTTTCCAAGGGGCACACTCACCTCACCCTTCATGTGTTAAACCGCTCATGCACCTTCCTTGACTTGATGCATATGTCACACCCTTGCTACCAACAGGACATATTACTTGCCTCTGTGCAAAACCGCGATCAAGGTGATACCATACGACCCGTTGCTAGAACTCCTACACCAAATGGTGTCTAGTTGGGACTTCTTACAGAGAAGATCCCATGACATGTTGGTGGGTCAAACACCATCAACAATGCCAAACCCTAGATCTGAACTGGGTCACCCTCATCAACACTGTCTATGAGTGATTGAAAATTTTGGGTCGCTCTCATGTATACAGTATGTGAGCGATTGTGACTACAGAGTTTCTCCCAGGAGGTCTCTATGTGTGTTACTCTAGCACTGAACTACAAAGAACCAAAATCGTTCCCTAGCTTATTTGTATGAGCGACCAAAAAACCAAAGTTGCATCCTTGCTGAGTTGTGCGAGCGACCGAGATGACAGGGTTGCTCTAAGGGCTACCTAGTGCGAGCGACCGAGGACCAGAACCTTCCAATCTGCCTCTGAACCTAGAGTCACTCTCATAAGCCTCTGTGCTAGTGTATAAGAGTCTATAGTCACTCTCATAGGTTTTTTTTCCAGTGACCAAGGACTAGAATGCCTTGTTCTATGCCAGCGACCGAGATCCAGAAGAACCTAACCTAGAGCGAACCTTTAGCTTGTAATTTCAGACCCTTCAGTGAACTCCTTCCGTTGAACCTGTGTTAACAAAGACAAAAGAGAAGATAATATGTGTCCAAATGATCTTGAGGTCTCTTCTATTTATAGTATTTCCTAAGGGGTCGCTTGGGGTTAAGACTGACCTAAGTAGTTACTCATGTGGTTAGGGCCAACCCATTCCATAATACATGTGTGAATAAAATAATTCATAACTCAACTTTCACTCAACCAAATTGGATGATATTTAGGTCGACTTTGGTCCTCGCGAAAAGAGGAATCTAATGCAATCATTATCTTGGTCATTTGAGTTGTAGAAGGTGGAATTTTACCGCAGTTGCAAAAATTAACACTCACTCTCAACTAGGGAGAATTCCACCTATCAATATTTGTCTATCGAACAATATTCCATTCTGGAATATTCGAGTGTCATCACGTATCATCACAGATCATCTCTATAATGTAGTCATCATGTCATGTCCATCTCAAGTGTCTCATCATCACAAATTATCATTGTACATCTTGATCTATTATTTACTTATTCTTGTTTATCTCTTGATTGTTCTTGCTCATATGTTGATCATTCTCGGATCTAGAAGAAGAAGATTTGTTTACCAGAGGGGAGCTCAAGTTGCCACTCTCTATCCATCAAGCTACTATCTGGAATCTCTGCTAGCGGGCTACTACCTAGAATATCATCATCAATCTTCATCGAAGAGCATATAATCAAGGAGAACATCTCAACCTGGAACCACATCAGCGAGCAATAACTTCCACCCATACCGAGAAATAGGATAACTCATCACACATGGGAGTACACCCTCGACCCTAATTTCATCAGGGAGCTTACCCTCAACTTGGAACCATATCGGGTTATCTCAACCCATACTATTGCCTATTGACCTTCCCATTGATGACCCATAATAGTCATGTGGTAGAACACCTGCATCATAGTCGACTTGGGTTGTACACGCGATTGTCCCTTAAGAAACCAATTTCTTGGTTGTGTAGAAATTATGCTTAAGACATTAATGTTTATTATTATTGTCACTTATTTGTATGATGTATCCTCAAGTGAAGGCCCTGAAGGGCCTAACTTTTAACCCTTAATACTTAGGTGATATGAAAATCTCATAATTCCATTTTATCGCTAAATAAAAATTCTGAGTGGAGAATGCTTTGAGAAGTTAGAGACAATATGTTGTATTTCACATAAACTATTATCTGTAACACTTTGGGAAGTTAAAGACAATATGATGTTTTCACATAAACTATTATCTATAACTTAGAAGAAATGTAGGAGTAGTAACTTTAAGTACAGGAGCACTCTTTTAATGAATTTTAACTTCATTCACATAAGTAAACAAAGACATGCAACTTCATTACCATACTTAAAGAAAGGAAGATACATGATGACACATAGCAGAGAAATCACAAATCATACCCAAAAATGTGTGGAAAACTCCTAATTCGTTCATTAATCATCAGCTTTATCAAGAATCCAATAGCCTAGTCTCCAGGTTCTTCAAAATTTGAACCATTTTTCTATAATTTTCCCTCTTTTTATACATCATGGGACAGTTGGTAATCACCAAAACTGTCAAACTGCTTAACTATCTCCTAACTATCTAAGGTAAAATTCATTACAAAATATTACATTGGAGGGTAAAAGACACCTCATTCTTCTCAAGAAAACAAGATAACAAGAAGTAAAAAAAATTAGAAGGTGATGGTTGCTCGATGTTTGAATCTATGGCTTGACTGCTGATAAAGTTTCTCTATAGATGTTATGATAATAGCTAGATTGTTTTAACATAGCAAACTGCATCTTTACAAAACTCTGTGTCTAGACTTGTGGTTATGGGACCACATATATCGGAAGTGTTATGATTGGTGGAAACACAAAGAAACCTTGCCAATCATCATTCCTTTGAAGTTTCAGTCACCCACCTCTAATTTTAGTTATTCTGCTAAAACAACGGAATTTGTTGATTTACGTGGAATATAGAAAACCTTCAGCTATCACGGAATCGAAAGGAAAAAAACTCTGGTTCATATCTTTTTCACAAACCTTTACCTTCAACATGGACTCGATAGGAAACAAAACTGTTGTTCAAATACTTCTCAGGTCCAAAATTTATAATAAAACCCATGCACTTTTTGACACAATATCCGTCGGATCTCGTCCCTTCATGATGAGTGGTTGTGATTGAACCAGACTTCAATGGATTAAACCACATTCTATAAACCATCACGTCCATTTTTTGAACTAAGCCTCGTCCTTGTTAACCACGCGATTACCGTCGGATTTGTATCCTTCAAGTGGACGGCCCCAACTAACTAAGGTTTTAACTCCATTTTATAATTTCTCGCGTCCGATTTTGAATTAAACTCCATTCTTGTTATCCACGTGATTATCATTGGATATGTTGCCTGTAAAGCGGATGAATCAGATATTTTCCTGGGTTTCTCACATTCGCAATCCATCAATAACATAAAATAAATCATTTCTTTCAGATTCCTGCATTCTCTTTTATTTCCCGTTAGAATATAATATTTGATTTTTTTCATTTTTGTGATAAAACTGAAAATAAAATTAAAATGACAATGGATGCTACAACATCTACCTCCACCTGGGGATAGTGCTTTTGCCACAAAAGCACTAAGAACCACAGATCAGTGCTTTCACTCTAGTATCTACAATGACAGGATGCTTGAGCTTCAGAACTGGAAATAATGTTTGAGGTACTGCCCATTGACAGGCAGCTGCGAAGTTTCACCTTCAAGATTCTCCAAGAAGAATATTATTTGCCCTTGCTTCTATAATTCTGAATGGGCCATACCAGAGACAATCAAACTTCCCATGTTTTCCCTTATCTTCTCTTCTAGTATCCCACCTTAATACCAAGTCTCCAACCTTAAAATCAATTTCTTTGGCATTTCTGTCAAAAATACCCTTCATCTTTGATTGATACATAATCAAATTATCTCTTACCTTATCCCTGCTTTTACTCAACTCCACTACCTTATGCATTCTTCTTATCCGAGCATTGGGCTCTTCTTTTGCCTCTTGAATCATTACAATTGCAGGCTTCAAAAGCTGACTTGGGAACAGAGTTTGAATTCTATACACTAACTCAAAAGTTGTTTTGCCTGTAGACCTTCTTGTAGTCACTCGAACAACCCATAGAGCAAACTTTAACTTTGAATCCCAGTCTTTCTGATTCTCTGCAATAGTTTTCTTAAGGATCTTCATCAATATTTTGTTAGTGGATTCAGCCAATCCATTTCCCTGTGGATGATAAGCTGTTGAATGAGATAAAATAACATTATACTTCTGACAAAAATACAACAAACTTACTTGAACTGAACACTTGAGCACTCTCTATTATGATTTTGACAGGGCATCCAAATCTGCTGAAAATATTTTCCTCTAAGAACTTCATCACCACCTGGTCATTTTCCCTTTTAGTAGATATAGCTTCTACCCACTTGGTGAAATAATCAATAGCTGTGAGAACCCACTTGTGTTCTCCACTTGAAGGTGGGTTAATTTCTCCAACAAAATCTAGTCCCCATTTTCTGAATGGTTCTTCTATGAAGACTGGGATCAAAAGCAAGGGTTCAAACCTTTTCTTCTTAGCAAAAACCTAACACTTCTGAAAGCCCCTGACAAACTTGTATATATCACCAAATAGGGTGGGCCAATAAAACCGTGCATGGAGGATTTTATGTGCAGTAGCTTTCCAACTATAATGTCCACCACATAACTTCTCATTATAGTCTTTAATGGCCTTTGTAAATTCATCCTCTGTTAAACATAACAATAGAATTCCCACAAGATCCTTCTTATACAATCTTCCCTCAACAATCACATCTGGTTGTGCTTTGATTGCTAATGCTCTATATTCTGTTATATCCAAAGATTGAGGACAAGAGAGAAACAATAAATAATGGACTATGTGTTTGTACCTTTCTGAACATAAAAATTTATATCTAATCTTCATAACTAGGTTTCATTTTTCTTCACCTTCTTAAATTACTTCCTCATTTACAGGTGTTAGCAAGTTGATTCCCAATGCTTGAAAATTTGACTCTATCAACATCTTTGCCAATCCCTGCCCTTCCACCAGTTTTGTGGACTTTATGTCCAGGTCATACTCTTGAATCTTGGCTATCCATTTTCTTCTTTTGCCTTCCACCTCACTCTAGACTAAGACATCCTTTACTGAAGCATTTGGCACATAAGTAATGATCTGTGACTGCATCACATAAGTCTTGAAGGCCTTTAAGGCTTTTACCAAAGCATATACCTGTTTTTCAAGAATATTGTACTTTAGTTCAGCATCTCTGAGAATCTTGCTAAAGAAAGCAACCGGCTACTCCTTCTCTTCATCATTTTTCTGTAACAAAACAGCAACTATTGAATTAGGTGATGCAAATGAAAAAACTTGAAAAGGCTTTAGACAATCAAGGCTAATTAAAACTGGAGCTGCTTGTAATGCTTCTTTAATCCTGGAGAATGACTCTCTGGCTTCCTTGGTCCAATACACTTCATTTTCTTGCTTCAACATATTGGTAATTTCCTTTACGTTCTCAGCATAATTGGACACAAACCTCCTTAGAAAATTTATTTTTCCCAGAAACTTTTGAATGTCTTTATTACTCCTAGGTAGGGGTATTTTCTACACAGCTTGCACCATTGGTGGATCTATCTTCACTCCATCTCTAGAAATAATGTTCCCCAATAGTTTGCCTTCTTCTAGAGCAAAGATAGACTTCTTAGGATTCAAAGAAAGCACAAATTTTCTACATTTCTCAAAATTATTTTTAATATGGTCCAGATGCTCCTCATCAGACTTAGAGAAAATAGTGATGTCATCCAAGTATATCACTACAAACTTATCTCCCACAAATGCAATGTCCATAGCCCTCTGAAATGTTGCACCTACATTCATCAACCCAAAAGGAATCCGCGCATACATAAAGGTTCCCCAAGGAGTTGTGAATGCAGTCTTTTTCTAATCTTCTTTATCAACAGCCACCTGGTTATACCCATCCAGCATTGACATTTTGAATGATCTTGTTACCTTCTGCAGCACATGATCCATTTTAGGTAATGGATAGTTATCTTTTAAGGAAGCCTTATTCAGATTTCTAAAGCCCACACATAGCCTTATTTCTCCATTTTTCTTCCTTATAGGCACTAAATTGGCCACCCAGTCAGAGTACCTGAGTGGAACTATTATCTTGGCATCAAGCAGCTTTTTGACTTCTTTCTCAATCAATGGCAAAAGCAAAGGGTTTATCTGCCTGAGTTTCTGCTTAAATGGTGTAATGCCATCCTTCAAGGGAATCTTGTGCTAAATAATACTTACATCATATGTTTCGAGATCCTCATAGGACTGAGAAAAAACATCAATATAGTCCCTGAAAAGATTAATATATCTCTCCTTATAATTAAGTGGACCTCCATTAAATAATTTGACTAACCTGAGCTCCTTTTGGGTTCCAATATTGTGATCTTGAATCTACTCATCCTGTGGAATTTTCTCTGAACTAATAGCTACACCAATGGAGTTAAAAATTCTTTCAAGAGGAACAAGCCTCCTTGGCATAATGTTATCTTTCAATTGAATAATTTTATGATTAACTATGGAATTTTTAAAACCACTTACTTTTGCACCTTCTGTTGCTTCACCTTCATCTTGATCAATCTCTCTGCCCTAAAATATTCAATCATAGTCAAGAATTCCTTAATCTGTTGGTCATCCTCAAAAATCTGCCAGTGTTTTATATTATCCGGAACAGAAGGCTTGTGCCTTATTTCCACCTCATATCTTAGCTTTAGATTTATAAGAGGCCTAAAAGTACTGGCAGCCACAACCAAAGAATCTACTAATTTATTTCCATCTCTTGGAATGAACTGTGTGTTGAAAGCCTCAAAGAAGTTCTCAACCAAATCCCACACTTAATTTTTGTATGCCCTAAGCCTAGGGTGTTTTGTTTGAAAATGGTTCTTTATTTGCTTTATAATCATCTCTAAATCTCCAAAAACATAAATTGATTGAACTCCCATTTTTTTTGTTGTTTGCAGAGCAATGATCAAGGATTCATATTCTACCACATTGTTATTCATTTCAAACTCCAATTTAAAAGAAAAAGGGATCATATTACCTCCAGGTGTAATTAAAAGGAAACCAGCACATGTCCCTTCTTTAGAATAGGCTCCATCAAAGAAGCACTTCCACACCCCTTTTGTTTGCAGCGATGTATTTACACTGGCCGAAGTAAGCTACCTCTAGTTATCTTCATCCAACTCTGCATTGTCATGTAGCATGAAGCAAGAAAATTCATCTTTCTCTTGGCTATATACAGGTGAATTACTTGCTTCGTTCTTTGTGATTATTTTTACAAATCTTGTTTCTTTGTACAGTCTTCTTTCTTCTCCACCAAAAATTGGTATGATAGCATAAGTAAAATCTAGTTTCAAAACATCACCCAATTTAGCCCCCCATGACCTAGATAGCAACATTCCAAACCTAGCAGGGATATCTACTACCACTACATCCATTACCAAGCTTCTAGCTTAGATCTGGGCCAGTGACACCACCATATCTTTAATGACCCCCGGAAAATTGACTTTATTTGAATCAAAAGAATACAGGTCATTGTAGGGTTTAGTAACTTGTAGGTTTAGTTGTTTCATCACTGATAGTGGCGTAAGGTTATGTGAAGTTCCTGAATCAAACATAAAATTATGCAAGAGGAAATCATGAATCAATAAAGAAATGTAGAAAGGAGTGTTGAATAATCTACCTCCTCCACATGTGGACCAAAAACCACTACTAGTTTATCTTCTTGTAGATTCACAGTATCATTTATATTCACATTCTGAGATAGATTGATAAACTCAACAAAATCTCTTTGATAAACTGGTGTTTTGACCAACTCTGTGAAGGGCACCTAAATTCTCATTTTTTCTAACTCTTTAGTAAGACTAATCACATGAACCTGTTAAGTATTCTTTTCATTTTCATCTTCACTTTTCTTCATCACTGAAATCTCCTATGGAATGGAAACAATTCTTTCTAGAGGAATTTTGTCACTTTTATCTTGAGAAGACTCACCTTGAAGTATTTGAGTCTTGCTATTTGTATTTTATTGTTGCTTTCCTTTGTTTATTTTTTTTACAGATTGTGTTTCTTGTGGAGTTGCCTTTTGTAGGGGAGTTGGAATTTGTTACTCACCTTCATTTTCTTGAATTCTAGATATTTTCCTTGATCTCAAGTCATATTTATTATGTAATTTTGCCTGCATAAAATCAGTAAATTGCTTCCAATATGCATCAATGTCATTGTCATCATAAATGGCATCTGTTTTAGTATATTCCTCTCCCTCAACACCTAGTTCATCTTCATCTACTGCATACAATGTGGAAATATGATCATCATGGTCCGTGGAATGTTTTGGTACTTCATTAGGATCTACCTCTAAGTAAGGTGGTGCTTGAACCTAATCTTGGTCTTTTCTCTCCTTCTACAAAATTTGCAGAGGTTGTCTTCTATATCGAGGATTAAAGTTTCTATTTGGTGGTGCTTGCCTCTGAGAATTCTTACTCTCCAATTCTAATTTAATCAATTTATTAGAAAAAGATTTAATTACATTATTCATATCCTCTAATGTTTGACTTTGAGAGGACTCCACTTTAGCCTTTCCCTTATCATGGATAGGTTGTGTCTCTGGTGTTTTACCTACAGACACCAGATTTGCTTCTATTTCTAAGGCATCAATTTGGATCTAATCAAGGGTTGTGGACCTTCTCTCCCTCAATGTGAATCCAAAATCTGATTCAAAAGCCCCTGCAAAATTTATTTTTACCCCAACAAGAAGGGGCTTAATCTCCATTGGAAGGCTATTGTACAATTTATTGAACCTCCTGATGAACTCAACAACACTTTCATCAGATTTCTTTCTAATAGCATTAAACTTTGTGAGTTAATACCCATGGTCGCTTTTCTCTCCCCATCTCTGGGTGAACAAGTGCTCCATCTCTTCCCATGTAGGAATAGAGTTATTAGGAAGCCCTTTAAACCACTTTCTTGCTTCTCCATCCAAGGATTGCTCAAAAAGTCTTAAAACAACATTCAAGTGTTCAACGTTGAGATTTTCTGCAAAACTACAAAACACTTCTATATGCTTCTTTGTTGTTTTTTCATCCTCCCCTGAGAAATGAGGAAGAATATTTAAGTATTCTTGAGGCATTTTATTCAACTATTATGGCAACTGAATAGGTGCATACCTATTCAAAAAGAATGCAGGTGCTTCCATTTTTTCTCCTGAACTTACTGAACTTGAGTACCAGCGGATGTAGAACCTGACTGAGAAGTAAATGGAGTATGAAAAGGTGGCAATGTAGTTATAGGTTCAAGTTCAATAACTATAGTAGATATTGAGAAAGAAACAAACTCTAAAGACTGTTCTTGACCATTGGGTTCTTGAAATGAAATGGATGTAAAAGGTATATCTTGTTCAAATAAAGGTGAATGTTTGGATGAAAGATGTGTTGAACTGCTACCAGTGCAGACAGTGTAGGACTTGGTGTAACTGGATTTTTTGGCCTTCCAACCCTCTTGGAAACTAATCTCTCAAGGTCTGAAAGGGCTTGAACCTTTTTCTATGAGGTATCTGACCTCGTATGAGGTCTCTTTGAAGCTATAGTTATTGCTTTATGTTAAATATAGCCAAATATTTCCTCCTCACTTAACAACCAGAGGAAAATATTAAAAGCCAGGGAAAAGTGTTCTTGACTTCTCTCTCTAGCAATAACGCCAATTAATGTTGTCCCTTAAGAAACCAATTTATTGGTTGTGTAGAAATTGTGCTTAAGACATTAATGTTTATTATTATTGTCACTTATTTGTATGATGTATCCTCAAGTGAAGGACCTAAAGGGCTTGACTTTTAACCCTTAATACTTAGGTGATATCCTCACTGAAAAACAAGATGAAAATATTAAAAACCCAGAGAAAAGTGTTCTTGACTTCTCTCCCCGGCAACGACACCAATTAATGTTGTCCCTTAGGAAACCAATTTCTTGGTTGTGTATAAATTGTGCTTAAGACATTAATGTTTATTATTATTGTCACTTATTTGTATGTTGTATCCTCAAGTGAAGGACCTGAAGGGCCTAACTTTTAACCCTAAATACTTAGGTGATATGAAAGTCTTAGAATGCCATTTGATTGCTGAATAAAAATGTTGAGTGAAGAATGCTTTGAGAAGTTAGAGACAATATGATGTTTTTCACAGAAACTATTATCTGTAACACTTTGGGAAGTTAAAGACAATATGTTGTTTTACACAGAAGCTATTATCTGTAACTTAGAAGAAATGTAGGAGTAGGAACTTTAAGTACAAGAGCACTCTTTTAAGGAATTTTAACTTCATTCACATAAGTAAACAAATACCTACAGCTTCATTACCATACTTAAAGAAAGGAAGATACATGATGACACATAACAGAGAAATCACAAATCATACGCAACAATGTGTGGAAAACTCCTGATTCTTTCATTAATCATCAATTTTATCAAGAATCAAATAGCCTAGTCTCCAAGTTCTTCAAAACTCTAACCCTTTTTCTATAATTTTCCCTCTTATTATACATCATGGGACAGTTGGTAATCACCAAAACTGTCAAATTGCTTAACTATCTCCTAACTGTCTAAGGTAAAATTCATTACAGAATATTACATTGGAGGGAAAAAGACACCTCATTCTTCTCAAGGAAACAAAATAACAAGAAGTAACAGAAATTAGAAGGTGATGGCTGCTCGATGTTCGAATATGTGGCTTGACTGCTGATGAAGTTTCTCTGTAGATGTTTTGATAATAGCTAGACTGTTTTAACACAGCAAACTAAATTTTTACAAAACTTCGTGCGTGGACTTGTGGTTATGGGCCCACGTATATGTCGGAAGTGTTCTGATTGGCAGAAACACAAAGAAACCTGACCAATCATTGTTCCTTTTAATTTTTGGTCATCCGCTTCTAATTTTAGTTATTCTCTTAAAACAGCGGAATTAGTTGATTTACGTGGAATATGGAAAACCTTTAGATACCACGGAACCAAAAGGAAACAAAACTCTGGTTCATAATATTATCACGTCCACCTTTTCTGAAAACCTTTACCTTCCCCACAAACCCGATAGGAAACAAAATTGTTGTTCAAAGACTTCTCAAGTCTGAAATTTATAATAAAACCTGTGCACTTTTTGATGCGATATCCATCAGATCTCATCCCTTCTTGATGAGCGGTTGTGATTGATTCGGACTTCAACGGATTAAACCACATTCTATAAACCATCGCGTCTATTTTCTGAATTAAATCTCATCCTTTTTACCCACGGTATTACTGTCAGATCTGTATCCTTCAAGTGGATAGCCCCAATTAACTGAGGTTTTAACTCCGTTTTATACTTTCTCGCATCCGATTCTGAATTAAACTTCATTCTTGTTATCCATGCGATTACCGTCAGATCTGTTTCCTATCAAGTGGACGGTTCAGATATTTTCCTGTGTTTATCATGTTTGCAAGCTATCAATAACATAAAATAAATTATTTCTTTCACATTCCTGCATTCTCTTTTATTTCCCGTTAGAATATAATATTTGATTTTTTTTCATTTTTGTCATAAAACTAAAAATAAAATTAAAATGACAATCGATGCTACAATACACCCGAAGTACACTCTCAACTAGTTGGCCAAAATAAGGAGCGGTATTCCCATCAAGCTAACCTGCTTGAGGGTATGATGCCAACTGGGGTATACTCTGCAAAGACCAAGAGGGGAGTGGTATTCTCTAACCCTATAAAGATAGGGGAGCAACATTATTCTACCCTGATTAAAAAATAGGGTAATTCCTATTGTCCAAAGTTCCCTCAACCTGAGGAGCCCTCTATCTCAATTCATCACCCTGGGAGCTCAAGCAGGGTAGGAAGAGTTTTCTCAATGCCCTCGATAAACACTGCTCTCATCATCAACTTGTCTCAATAAAAACCGTTTCTTGTTCATACAGAACATCAAATCAAATATCATTTCAGATCATATATAATCATATGAATCACAAAAGGATACCATAATCATCCTCCCTCTCACAGAGATGCCAACCACAAGCCTGAGCTTGTTTCAAACAGCTGCATTGTCTCAATAAATGAGAGTATCTCGGTCTGTTACAGGGAATAGTGTCCACTTAGAGCTGTTATTCCCACTAATACTGGTAGCTATCTTAGAAATAAACAAGTTAAAATTACTTTCGTTTTCCTTTATGAAAAATAAACAAGAGGGGAACAGGGGACACCAACCTTTGTCTTGCGCTTGGTTCCTTGCTCGGTTCCTCTCCTTCTCGATAGATATTTGCCGCTCCTTCTTTGTCTACACAGCTTCAGAGAGCACCTGTGGAATCAAAGCAACATAATACTATTGAAGAACAAAGATCTATATTCATAAACAATACAGGATCAAATATGTATTAACCACACAAATTCATATACAATCAAACATACACGAATGTGGAGGAAAACTTGAATAGCTTTATTAATATCAAGAATAACAAGAGGATTACAACCAATTATTCTGACCCAGCATCACCCTCCAGTAAGAAATCTCTTCTTCACCTCAAGTAAAGCTTAGATCACCCAACGCTATGAAGTTGCACCAGAAAACCAATAGCACTTCTCTACAGGATACAAGATTCCAGCCTCTGGATCTCTGTGATGAGGGATCCATATATAGATGATTGTAGGGGGGTGAGTCAGCTTCTGGGATTTTGATTAGTGTCCTCTCTCTGATAGTTCTTGATTCCACTTGGAGATTGATGATATCTTACTCATTCCTGGTCGAAATCAAAGAGGCAAGTGTCAGAGGGGAAGTTTCTGGAAGATTCTATGATCTTCCACCTCGCAAAATGTCCCTGCCATTTGTCCATTCTCGCCCATTGCACCCTACAGAGGGGACATCCAGTATGCATCGCACTCTTTACACTGGGAAGGTGATATGCATCAAACCGTTTGCACTGGGCATTCAGTATGGTCCAGTTTTGACCATTTCTAAGCAGTTTTCTGTGGAGAACTTTTGGGAGATGATGTAATCAACTGACCTTGTTCCTTTAGGTAGTGAAGCAACACTTTAGGGACTTAGGAGCCCTCAGTTGATGGACATTTATGATTGGGGTGTAGTTCCCAAAAATTTCTATAACACGGTCCCAACTATAAATATGGGACTTATTTCCAATCATATCATCACAATGTTTCCATGTCATATCCAGATCATACTTAAACATCTCTCTAAGGAGTTATATCCTACCTTAGAGCTATCCATGCTAGCAACATCATGATCAATCTCAGTCATGTTATGGACCTCTCATCCAGGATATAATGGAATATCGCATACTGAAGAAGCATCCAAATGTGCTTTTAAACAACAATCTCAAATATCAACGATACATCTGTGCACATACATATCATAGGAGAAATATCGCATTCTCAAAATAGAACACCTCATGCAAATATTTCAAATCATGCTATGTCGAAACTCTATGTGAGTGAAGCAACTCACTCATGAATTCATTAAGGTTCTATGCACATCATACATATACAGATGTATGTTCAAAATAGAACATCAATTCTTCAACCGTCGGATGCCATGTCAAGTTCAACAACATCTTAAACTTGAAATCAGAGTATCCAAGGATTTTCATTTTTCATTATTCAAAACAAATAACTTTGCAATATGGAAATTCTTTCCCAAATTCTAGAAATCGATTCATCATGCCATGATACATTATTTCAAGCTTCATAAGCCATCTCCCTTTGATTAGATCATCAGAGGCTCATCACCTATCACAATTGGATCATCAGGATATAAAACCAAAACCATAATCAATATCAAAGCTATACCTTGGAACTCACCATCTTGACTTCATTAGGTAATTGTCAAATATAGACATATCTAGATTGGAGAGCTTGCTTCATGCAAATCTCTCTACAGGTACCATGCCTTGCTAAGCCACCATAATTATCCTTAAATAACTCAATTGTATACCATCAATCAACAAGGTCAACTCATTCGAGTTTATAGGCCAAATCATGACCATTATCAAAGTCATCAGTATCATACTATTAATACTTTCAATTAGGATATAGGTAGATCTCATATCAAATCATGACTTCATCATGCCCACTAGCATCGATATCATGGAAAATCAACAATCATCAAATCAGATCACTAGACATTAGGTCAAGTCCAAATTTCTATCGTAGAGCGATTTATAGTCAAAGAACATTTCAATCATCAATTCAAAGTTATTGTCAAGCATCATGACAAAACATTGTTCATCAATATCAATCAGCCAAATCAAGCCAACCTCTTGTAGCACAAACATAGTGACATATCTATAAGTATGTCCCAGTCACCTCTGGTCGCTCTCATCAGGTTAACATGGGAACAACTTTAGCTTCATGGACGTTGTCTAGGCCTTAGCATGTAAGATTCTAGGGATGAGATCTCCTAGATCTGAGACTGCGACCAGATAAAAAACCCTAATTTTTGTATGGGCTTTAGATCTACTGCAAATCAATATTGTCATATGCACATAAATCATACTTCAACAACATAGAATACAAATAGTAATAAGGGTAAGAATCTTGAGAAGTGATTCTCCCTCTAACTGGGGATCTACATCATTCATCTTCATTCATGTAAGCAACCTATCTCAACTTGATTCATACAACAACAGATCTCTTAGATCATAAACATATGGCTATCAACATCATGACATCAATATTTCATCAAATGTTAGACTCAAAGAAGCAGATAGATGCAGCATCATATCTCAAACATTATGAACACAATATCATTTTCTGTCAAGTCACTCCATCAAGTTATTCCATCCAGTTTAACCATATGCCATCAAGACAAGACCACAGGTAGTAAGAGATCTAGAATATCAATCTTACACTTATACCTATCAAATCAAGGTTAACATGCACTTCATGATCAATGAGATCAGTTTAGTTCATTTAATAAATCTTTATCAAAACAACAAGAGTGCCAATCGCTCTTTCTATATGATTTAATCATGCTTTTCACAAGCACTACCAGCAGACTCATGTATAGGAGTCATTGAATTATCCTTCTATATGAAATCCAGCATGACAAGGATCATTTTCTAGAGCCAAGGTGCTAGCCTTCTTTAGGATCAAGATATCCAACAGATAGATCATAGATGTTAGCTAAACATCAAGAGTATTAATGTATCAACGTTAGATAGTCTCATACAATTCAACAAGGTTAAAATGGTCAACACCAGGTGCATCTTTTCATCATAGGAGACATAGATCCAAGTCACTTTCATATGCATGTATGAGCCAGTAAATAAAGAGGCATTCTCATCCTACCTTAGGGCTTACCAAGAAAATAGTTGAAACATACCATGCATACCTTGTGGCATTCAAATACCTAAGCACATGCTCATTAGACATAGGCCACTTGAAGAACTCTGTCATATTTTCATCAAGTAACTCTTTATCTATTTCTAGATCTACATCTCAAGATGATCCTCAAGAAGGATCTACATGTCACATCTCATCAAGGAGGTTAGAAACATCCATATCCTCAAATACATATGCAGTAAGTAATAAACATAATCATCAGATCCATAAGTCTAACAAGTAAGAAGCATCATAAGTCAAGAAATACTTATCTTCAATGAGAGGTGATCCTCTCCCTCTTGAACCAATATTCAAGAGCCATCAATTTCCATGGTCCATATACCAATGTTGCCTTAAAGTAGCCAAACATATTTGCTAAGGATTATCCCATCTAGGACTTCATCAAATATCCCATAAGTGCTTGAGCATGTTCACATATATCATGCTAGATTTTCATACATCAAATCTCGATCCTTTGGCATAAACCAGTGTTTTCTCTCCAACCCTAACCTCATATAATCCATCAAACCCTAATCATCAAGATGCCCAGGGTTTTCTTGAAACCCTAGAATTATTTTAGGTCTCCACCATCCTCTTCTTGCTTCCACTAAATGTGTCATCATCGGGGTGATCTCCATGGATTTTCTTCAACCTAGATTTGATAGCACGTTAATTTTTCTTAGGGCGACATTGTTCTTCACTTTGATAATTTCATTTCACGATTAATACTTTAAGTTCACCCCATCTCATCATTGCATTATTCAGATATACACCATTATACATCAGCATATGCAATTACATATAAAGAAAGAACATCACCATCGTCATCAATGCAGCGAAACATAAAAGGAACAATAGAAGAAATCATGCACACATATAGACATACCAGGATTGGTGTGAGACCAGGGCAAAACACGTTATGGGGAAAACCCTTGCAAATATTCCTCTTCTTAGATCGTCATCAAATGATGCAGCAAAAGAGATTACAATGATCCATAACTTTATCTATGTAGAAAAACAATAATGATATCTATGAAACAGATCTAATCATGCTAGGAATCATAATACTCATACTGATGGTTGTAATGTGATGTCACAAATCGATGTCAATTGTTGTATAATGTTGTTGTTGTGTCGAATATTGTTGAACACTGATGTTACTATCAATGAGTCCAATACATATGTTTGCAGCAGAAACTAACAAATCAGATCTACAGATCTGTATAACAGTAGAGAGGAACCCAGATCTACCAGATCACTCAAGTCGACTGATGCCAAGATGTCAAAATCCTATATATGTATTGGGTCACCCTCATCAACACTATCTATGAGCGAATAAAACTTATGGGTCGCTCTCACGTATACAGTATGTGAACAACTATGACTGTGGAGTCACTCCCGTGAGGTCTCTATGTGTGTGACTTTGGCACTGAACTACAAATACCCAAATTCGCTCCCTAGCCAAGTTGTACGAGCAACCGAAAAACCAAAGTCGCACCCTTGTTGAGTTGTGCAAGTGATCGATATGATAGGGTTAATCTGAGGGCTACCTAGTGCAAGCAACCGGGGACTGGAACCTTTTGATCTTCCTCTGAACCCAGATTCACTCTCATAAGCCTTTTTGTCAGTGTCTAAGGGTCTATAATCTCTCTCATAGGCTTGTGTGCTTGTGACCGAGATCTAGAAGACCCTAACCTAGAGTGAAACTTATGCCTGTAATTTCGAACGCTTGAGCGAACTCCTTCTATTGAACATGTGTGAACCAAGAAAAAAAAGAAGAGAAGATGTGTCCAAATGATCTTGAGGTCTCTTCTATTTATAGGATTTCATGAGGGGTTACTTGGGATTAAGACTGACCCAAGTAATTACTCATGTGCTTAGGGCCAACCCATTCCATAATACGTGTGTGAATAAAATAATTCATAACTTAACTTCCGCTTAACCAAATTGGGTGATATTTAGGTCAATTTTGGTCCTCTAGAAAAGAGGAATCTAATGCAATCATTATCTTGGTAATTTGAGTTGTACAAGGTGGACTTTTAATGCAGTTGAAAAAAATTAATAGAAATATACCCCATTCCACCATCAATGTCTTTATCCACACCAATATTTTTTTCTATTAGCCATCTACATGGCCCTTTCTTAAAAAATTGTAGCACCTTGGTTAAACATTGATGGAATTTTACCACAAATTCTAAACATTTTTTTTATTACTCCTTTTTACTAAAAACCAATTGCTTAGGCCAATTTTTGGCCATATTATTGAATATTTACCATTTTTTAGTCATTTTCTCAACCCTACACAAAGAATGAAAATGTTAATGCTTATCTATGAGCCTTTCCAATCTTCAATGCAAATTCACTAGAAATTTCTCCCATAATATTTTATGCAAAAATTCAAACATGTATTTCTCTTAAATCATGCAACATTCACCCCCATGTATGCAATCTGGCAAGCAAATTCATGAATCTCTCCTTTAAGAAATCTTGAATCCCAACCTTCTTCAAACTCCACCAAATCTTTACTACTTGAAATTGGTTAAAGTACTAGTAGTGAAACCTTGTTGTTCACTTTGTGACAAAATTGGAGCCCATGGAAGTTGTCCAACAATGGCCCAATGTAGTCTAGTATGCTAACATATTTGATCTTCTAGGAGGAAGGAGGTCTCACTCTTGGCATGTATGGTGATTTCCAATGTAATTAAAATTCATAATGTTAATTAAATATTTAGTGGGAGTTGCATTCCTTACTAGTTAGTTATTTGCATTCAGTTAAACTTTTAGAACTAATATCATTTAGAATCAAGTATGGGAACATATAGATCATTTAGAAACAGTAAAAACACAAATGCATAAGTAGAGCAATGATAATTCTATTAATAGCATTATATTACATAAATCCATTGTAGAACTATAACCGTGGACTCAAACTTATAACTAACCCATCTAACTCTTGATCACACTGACCACTCTTATTACATCATAAGTCTTATATATAATGAACTGAAGTGGTTATAGAAGATTTTGAATATACCATGAAATCTTTTGGCTATAAACAACTCATACAAAAGAGTAAAAATCATCCACATATTTGGAAATAGCCACAAAGGATTAGGAAAATTAGGCATAAAACATATATCAAATAACTTAGCCTCCATGTACTCTGGCTTCCATTGTCCCAATGCTTCTACAAATTTATTGTGTGTTGAACTCTGCTCTACATTGGCACTTAGTCAAAATTGACCCACAACATTAATCAAGAAGCAATATATATTTTGGGTGTGTCAAAGAAAACAATATATTGAATCTCATCCATGGAAGTAATGTGTAGCAAGCATATATTTATATAGATAAGTATTAGGTTGAAATTTTATAGTAGTGATGAATTGGAATTCCTATGGTTGGAATAATTGTTTCATATGGATAACTATGGCATGCATGTTTTCCTTTAATGATTGTTCTAGGCATATGCTAAAACGATAAGGCCTTGGAAGCATCTCAAGCCATGAAATGAATTGTTGGACAATGTCATCCAAAATAGCCAACAAATGTAAGCTTACAATGAAGATGATATCATTGTAGATGCAACTCAAGAATGAAGGAACAATCTCATTATTGAAAAGAAAGGTTCACCAAGGATTGTTATGCAAGCATATATTTATATAGATAAGTATTAGGTTGAAATTTTATAGTAGTGATAAATTGGAATTCCTATGGTTGGAATAATTGTTTCATAGGGATAACTATGGCATGCATGTTTTCCTTTAATGATTTCTCTAGGCATATGCTAAAATGATAAGGCCTTGGAAGCATCTCAAGCCATGAAAGGAATTGTTGGACAATGTCATCCAAAATAGCCAACAAATGTAAGCTTACAATGAAGATGATAGCATTGTAGATGCAACTCAAGAATGAAGGAACAATCTCATTATTGTAAAGAAAGGATTGTTATCATTCCAAGGGGGCAGGTAATGTATTACCCTAATTTTAATAATAAATTATAAAGTAATAGATCAGATATTTATTATTGTGGAGCGATAAAAAGGTGTCTTTTAAATCCTAATTACCTTCACATTAATTATCAACCCAGGGACGACTTTTTATTTCAAGAGTGTACTCAGTTTGAGGCGGCTATTTACTCAAGAGTAATGTTTTGTAGTATAGTGCTTAAAATGCAAAAGTAAATGAAAGCTGGAAACAAAATCTAATTGGAACAGCAAGAAACTGAAATGTTATAAACTAAATCATTCACTCAAACAAACATCAATCGAGGATACAGTAGCAATAACTCATTCCTCTAGATATTGATGCAATTGAAATCAAACCAGAACAAGACAATCATTTTGGGAACAAGGAAGCAATAACCAACGTTCTCTACAGTTGACAGTCTTGCTTTAAAGCAATTAAAAGGAAATCGAAATTGAACAAAAGCTGCTATTGAAAGTAAACTAGGAAAACTCTTTGAAAGCAAACTCTTGCAATTAATCAACAGAAATGAACAACAAGGTAAATGGGCAGTAAACTATAATTAAAGGAATCTGAACAGCAAACTCTAATTAATGGAAATGAACAATAGCAAATCCAAATTAATAGCAATCTTTACTCTAAGAATAAATCAGACAGCACACGGAAATAGAACAGCATTGATTAATGATAGAATATGAAACAACGCTGGAAAGTCAAATATAAATACACAATGACTTAACATAGGACACACCTTAATAGTAATCTGATCTTGGTAATATGATTATCAGTCTTAGTTATAAAGAATACGACTATATTTTGGAATGGAACAGCAACGTTCATAGATTTACCAATTGCAAGGAAATATAGCCTCTAAGATAAATTCAGTAATACCAATTAAAGAGTGTTACAACATGGATACGTTGTAATTGAACAACAATACATTCTGTAAGGACCAGCAACATTATATCAATGATTAAAAGAACAACAATGCATCACCAAGTCAAGATGAATCAATATGGCATTCCTGTCATAGAGAACGATATTACTCAATTGAACATAAATCAGATATAACATAACCGTGATGTAAAATAATAGAACATACCAGATTACCAAATAAAGTTGATAATGAAAACCACGCATAAACCAAAGAGATAATATATAGCAGCAGCACAATCCACCAGAGGTTGGGCCCTTAGCCGCCAGCGGATGCTGTTGGGTTACTTCAGGATCAAAGATGGAATGGCAACTAGATTTATATTAAAATATCAAAGCAAAGTTATAGTGGATTACAACAACAAATCTCTCCATATCTCATCCATTATCCATTCTCTCTGCCATCCTCAATTCTAATTGTCTAATTCATCCTCAATTCCATCATTTTTCCCATCCTCATCTCTGATCTCTGTTTTCATTTAAATAGAGAGATCAAAGAGAAGTTACAGCAAAGATAATTACAGCATGATTTCTATTACAAAATTTGATTGTTTCCAACCAATTGATCAACAAGAAAATATATTTCCATCTATCTTTCAACAATAGCAAGGCGAATTTAGCTTTGCAGCTGAGATTTGGAGACGGTCGCAACAACAAATTTGAGAAAATCATGCTCAAAGAACCCTGCGTTTCTCTCAATACAATCCAAATTTGGACAAACCGTTCTTTAAAAAAGTTAATTGGGTCCGTTCTGGACAAAACTCACGTTCCGGATTTTCCAAATTCTTCTTCATTTTCCCAGAATCTCAACCGCAAAACTATCACTTCTTATTCCAGCGCAATTCTGAGTTGGCACATTTAATGGTCAAATCTTCAATCTAGAAATTATCTTGGAGGTTAAAAATGGTGAATAATGTTACAACTAATTTATTGAAACTATCATTGATAAAAATCATTCATAATCATCAATTTATTAGAAATAAAGGAGAATAAATAATATTTTTACATAAGAGCATAAATCATTGTAAAATAGAATTATATGATAAACCGTGATTAATAACATGATAAAGAAAAGTAAAAATGGATGAAATAAGTGTTCACGGCCCAACAATTATATGTGTGAAAAATTCTAACCCAAAATTCTACTGCAACAACTGATTTGTTTCACCTACTTATTCTTCACAATAAGTTATTTACGAAATCCCTTCAACAAACATTAAAATAAATTCTACTGCAATTATCACATAATTACACAGAGAAAATAATAGTGATATACATGCACAAGTCAACACAGTTGTTTTTGGAGAATTGTCCCCAGAAAAACCCAATGTGGGAAAATCAGTGCAGCAGATGAGGGTTTTGTTAATCTTCAGCAACAATCACTTTACAAGGAATGATTTTACAGAGAAACTAATAGAAAACACCAGATCCTTTCTCCTAGAAACTTGTTGATACCTTGGAGACCCTTATCCCACTTCTCCATCACTTTCGCATCGATTTGCGTCCCTCTACGTTAGCCTGCATGAGGGTTGTGTCTCCCTAGATTGTGTCTCCCTCTGCACTGTCTCTCAATGTCCCTACGTCACCTCCTCCTCAATCACTAACTACTATTGATGCCCCCCTCTTCCTCCACCCTACAACTCTCCCTCTAAAATCGATATCCTTCTCTCTGAGAATCGATTTTCCTTGGGATATTGAGTATCCGTCGGTGTGTCTCCAAGTGATCCTCAAGTCTTCTCTTATACTTTTCGTGTTGTTGAATCAACGAACGTGATTAAGTCTCTAATCGACAGATAAGATTAAAATAGACTTTATCCTCATCTCTTAGAAGCTTCTCACCCTTATCTTTATTCATACCCATTAATATTATTATTTTCCTAAGTTTAGACTTAGGAACCCATTAAGAATATTAATTATTTTAATAACTCCTCAACCGGTTGGAATTTATCCAAACGATTTCTAGGTCTTGGAGACCTCATGTGCCTTAGCCTCTCTACCAAATTTCAAGGCTAGATAACATCTGATGCTACCCAAAATCAACACTCCCTCTTAGAGAGGAATGTGCTCTAGCAATGCTTCACCATAGAAGCATCACACTCATCCTCCACATCGGTCCTCTATGTTGATGCTTGGCTTGTTGCCCCACATCCACTGCATTGTTGCTTCCTGTAGTTATACCCACGACACTACCACTGCCACTTGTACGTTAGTACTGTAGCTCCCTCTCAACATGTTGCATCATGCTTCCCATAGCACTGCCATTGCTAAATGTTGCACTGCAACTCCCAATATTTATCCACTTCTGTTACTGAAATGGATTCTTCACCATCCCCATTTTCTCCCTAAATTAAACAAACGGTGTTCTTCCTAGAGCCTTGGTGAGCATGTTTTCCACCTGTTCTCCTGTAGGAGTTTACTTCAATTGTACTACCCCTCGTTGGACACGGTCTCTAACATAGTGACACCCAACATCAATGTGCTTCGACCGATCATGATATACAAGATTCTCAAAGAGCTTGATGCAACTTTGATTATCACACAAAATCTTGGTCGTTTCCACCCTTCTCCTAAATAGATTCACAAGAAGTTTCCTAATCCATCTGGCTTCGCATGAAGCTATGCTAGTTTCCATATATTTTGCTTCAGTTGAGCTCAGAGCCACGAATTTATGTTTTCTACTACACCAGGAGGGCATTCCTAATCCAATGTTGAAATAGTACCTAGTTGTACTTTTCTGGTCCACTAAAATTCCAGCCCAATCTATGTTAGTGAACCCACTCAGCTTGATGTCATTTCCTTTGGTGTACAATAGTCCATGTTTGACTCTTCCTTGTATATACCTAAGAACATGTTTGGTTGTTTCCCAATGCACCCTCTTGGGTTCCACCATGAACTGACTGAGGGTGTTGACAGTGTAACAAATGTCTAGCCTAGTATTGACCAAAAACATCAAGGACCCTATAAGTTTCCTATACAAGGTGGGATCAACGTCTTTATCTTATGATGCATCAATATTCTTCCAGTTGATGATCATTGGAGTATCCATAGGTCTATAGTCCTGCATCCTAAATTTCTTGAAGATATCTATAGCATATCTCCCTTATCCAAGGAAGATCTCTCCCTTCTGTTTCCAAATTTCCAACCCTAGAAAATAATGCATCTATCCCAAATCTTTCATGTCGAATTTTGTGCCTAGGTTCTTCTTGCAGTCTTTGATGAGCTTGGATGATCCTGTCAAGAATATATCATCCACATAAAACACCAAATTAGAGGCTCATTCTCTACGACAAGATAGTAGAGATTAGGATCTACGTCACTTTTGACAAACCCCATCTTCTGCAAGTAGCCATCAATTCAGTCGTACCATGCTCTAGGTACCCGTTTAAGCCCATACAAGGCTTTCTTTAATCTGCATACATGATATTTCTTCTCATGTGTCTCAAAACCCTCTGGCTATTCAATGTATACTTCTTCTTCTATCACCCCATTTAAGAATGCCATCTTGTGCGATAGGTTAATGCACGGGTGTTTGGTGATGTCGAAACCCTCAAGGATCTTCACAGGATCCTTGGCAGACAATCAGATTAGCTACAGTTGTCACAAAGATGCATGCATATCTATCTTAAACAAATGAGAATCAGAGTAGGAGGAAGGACTTATTACCTCAGGTCTTGGAGTGGTGTTACTAGAGAGCGCAATGTAGCTAGGTGGAAGACCCCTAAGCTAGCTCCAGATCAAAACCTACACATAGGTAAGACAAGCATAATATCATAGCATATAACTTTGACAAATAATGCATTAACATATAAAGATATTGTTAGGCCCCTATACTACTAGAGTAACCCCTTATTGTTATTAGTACAACCCACTTATTATATTGATGTACCCGTGTAGCGCCCATATTGTTACTATTGAGCCCCATAGAAGCCCACTATTATTATTATTGTGCCCTTGCACTATTATTGTTAAGTAGGCTCTAATTATGTTATGGTCCCTTAGACTCCTATATATAGAGAGGAGGTCTTTTCATTTGAATCATCCAAGAATTGTTCATTTATGTAATGTAAAGGAGGTTGCCCCCTCGAAGAGGCTGAATTCTAAGGCGTTGATCTATCTTTTCTATCTTTTTTGAGCTGGTTTCATAACAAGTTCCTGCGTAATAGGATCATTTTCTAGCTGTGAATTAGGGCCCAATAGACTGCAAATTTAGGGCACCTCTGTTTAGCGTGTAAGGGCCTCTTTGGACAGCGTATAAGGGCTCTTTAGAACTGCAGATTTAGGCCTTCACATACTGCTGGTTCAGGTCTTTCTAACTGCGGCTTAGATAACCTTTATGACTGCGGCTAGATCTCTTTTAGGGTTTCCTTTGACAGTGTTCAAGCCTCCCCTCACTGCGTTATGGAAGCCTCCTTGACTGCGTAGATTAGGGCTACTGATTAACCTGCAGCTAGGGCACTTGGGCTCCAATCAGACTGCGGTTATGCCTTCTTTGACTGCAGCTAGGGTAAAGCTAGATCAGCCTCTAGAACAGCGTATTCTCCTCTAGATCTCTCTGTCCACAAAACCCAAACACGTGGAGAGAGATCACAAGAGATGTGTGTATCAAATGTCTTCAAGTCCTCTTCTATTTATACTAAAAACGTAGAGGTTGAATAGACATGACGTTTGGGCTTCTAGACCCTACATAAGTTGCTGGTCGGCTTGATAATAATTCCATAATCAAAATAAATTCATATCTCCATAAATACTTATTGGAATCGGACGATCTTTAGATCAATCCTACAGCTCTTGACGAGAGGGATCCAATAAAAATATCAGCCGCCATAAATAAGATGACCCACATGGAGTTTGGCCCTAGTTGCCAATTTTAACACCAATATTGGAGGAGGTCAATGCCGTTGACATATGTCAACTCTAAAATTGGACACGATAAATGTGGTAATGGATGTTGGAAGTTTTTGATATAGAAAATGGTAGGTAAACTAGAAGGGGATATTCTTTGCAATAATATTTAGACTCTGGCCAATCAATGGTTTATAGAGTATCTGCTACTGCTCACATGTAATTCAATTGGAATCCTGTCCCAAGGGCTTAGTTCAACCTGCTGTCACCTATGTTGCTGGATATTTAGCTAGTTTTCCCCGCAAAGTTTTCCTTGGAAAAAAGAAGCACTCAGAATCCTCTATTCAATTCAGCAAGTAGAAAAACCCTCATATTTTTCAAGGTGCAAACATGATGTCGGAATGATTGAAGGACAAAATTCGCTAAAAAGTAGCCATTGCCTTTTAGTATGGGCATGTGGACAAAAACCTTCTCTTAAGAATTGGCAACAAACATTCTGTCAAAGCACCATTCAGTAACAGCTTTCCTTAGGCATGCACATGTAATCAATATAAATAATCACCTCTTAGAGGTACATCCATACTGAGGCCGGTGTTTCTCAAGCAGATTAGATATAAGGAAAATGTTAATTAAAAGAAGTAATTTTCATGATCGTAGCTCAGCTGGAATTTTGTAAAAGACCAAGAAATTAAGTTTCTGAGTATGTCGAAGGCTAGATGTCTGTGAATTCCTATGGCCAGTGACTCACAGGGTCAGTCATTTTCTCTTAGCTTCAGTTCATGTTTTAAAAATTATCTTAATTTGTGATACTTGGCTTTCATCATTTTTTTTTCTTTTCATAGGTTGTTTTGTTTATAAATTGTATGTATGGTAAGACCACCACAAGATAAACAATGTAACAAAATTTCTTTTAAAGTAATCAAACTTTTAACCTTTGGACAAATGCAGACAATTATACATACTTATTAGCTCGTAAGTTACAATCATGGAAGTTCCCCACAAGGACATGTTCAAGAAGCGTGGTCCAAAACCTCTGTAAAATCCTTTCCATCCATCTTCTTTCAGTAGTTGTCTCGTCGTCTTCATGACCGATGGCCTGCCTTCACCATAATTATCCATAACCTGCATGCCACCAGTAGGAAACAAATGAAATAGATGAGAGAAAAAAGGGCAATGAATATTGTTCACACGAAAGCCAATTCATAAGCTGATAATGCACACCAATTGATCAGATCACACTAATTTCAAATATGAGCACTAGAAAAAGCAAGGATCACTCAGAAATCCAATGGAAATCAAAACATGAAAACCAAACCAAGAGATTATCGATGACATCTAACTTATACAAAGAAACAAGACTGACTAAGATTCCTTGAAACCAGCTTTTGATCTTTCCTACACTAAACATGCAATGATTTTGAAATTCCTTTAAGCTTATAAAATATTGTTCTAGAACTAAGAACTAGTAGTGCTACAAACGAATCACACACACATACATATACCACTTATACAAGAAACCAAAATTCAAAAGTTGAATCATCCTCTGAAATCAATCTAACAGTAAAAGCATCCTGTGTGATCACCTGAAGACGTGTTTTTATGGTATCTAATGGAGTGGTCAAAACAGATGAAGCTGCACCTGCCAAAGTTCCTGCTGTAGCTTGGACTATAACAATTTCTCCATGTGATGGTGATCTTTTTTCTATATCCTCTCCATAGCCCAAGCCCCTGAAGCCAACAACAATAATACATCATATCCACAGTGATGAATGATAAAAGTTGAAAGTAATTTGGGAGCATATAAATATCATATAGTTTTCTAACACATTTTCCATCAATTCCTAAGGTTTATCCACATTCTAAGATCACCTTCATGCAAGAAAATCATGATTATTCAGGTTTAAGCACAATGAGAAACCTCCTTAATGTGGATTCATTTTTATTTGAGAAAGAATATTAATTTTTGTGGGGCCTTAGGAATTTCAATTTGATTTTATAATTAATAAATACCATTGTAAACCTACAAGAGAGAGAACCCATGTATAGGAATAATTACTGTCAATTTACAATAGTTGCATTAAATGCAATTGTAATTATAGTAACTATCCTTTGAATATTAGATGAATGTTTAATTTGTAATTAAATATTATTATTTTAAACCTCCATGAGAGAGAACCATGCATAGCAAAAGTCAATGTCAATTAATATTAGTTGCATTAGCTGCAGCTGTAATTATCGCTAGAATGTTAGATGAACGTTGATCACCAATGATGCCTTGGTTCACTGGTGAAGTCGACGCAGTATTAAGCTATCCACCAGGGCTCCATTCTTCTTTGATTTGTCATAACTAAATGGCATGAGTCTTGAATGAATGAAGTCAGGTGCATGTCCCAAGCAATTTTGACAGACTAGACACCCCTCAAACCTAGCACCTAAGCCAAATGAAATCAATGCCATGCAATGTGACCCCTGACCTTAAAGAATAACTTCCAAGAAAAAATGATGATCCAATTAAGGGTTCCACTCAAATTATCAATAGAAAAATTTGATTTTTGTGTAATGAATAAACATTTGACTTATGCAATAACTAAAAGAGAGATTTCATCTTTGTTGAATGGTGTTGTCATTTATGTCAATGGTTGTTAATGAACGCTCTTAATATTTGTGTGAATTACATCAATTTGGAAGCTCCACTGTTCGATGGTTGAAAACCCTAGTTCTAGGGTTTGGTTTCCCTAGACTAAGGATAGACCCCGCACTTGTTGAGCTTTTTAAAGAAGCAGACCATGAAAATCATCATGATGATCCTCATCAAGATGTTTCCAATGGTATGTGGCACGCCCCAAGAGACCTCCTGGTTTGAAAGATATCCTCGTTTGAAGTTGAAGACCCTAGTTTATGGGCTAAAATCTCAAGGGGCAGTGATATGGCACCTCATCATTGAATTAAGGATTTCTCATCTAGGTTCAAAATGTGTTTGTATCCACAAGCAATGTCCCTCATCAAAACTAAATGTTAAACCCCAAAGGGCAGCTCGTCTTTGACTAAGTCAAAAGGCCAAATTGTGGCAAGGGCTTAAAACTCCAAATTCTAAGGCTCAAGCAAAACCCCAAAAGATCAATAAAGGTGATCAAGTCAAATGGTCAAATGTCTAGTAATGGCTAAAGGTGGATTGTATATGGGATCAAGGGCTTGAGAAGGTCTCATGGATCTAAAGTCAAAAACCTAAAACCCCAAGGGGTTTTCTCCTTAAAATCCTCCATCAACCAACCATGGGTATTATGCTCTCATCAAATTTAAGGGCTTTAAGGACAATTTCTTATCTACAAAGGGTTCTTGGTTTAAAATCCTATCTATATCCATGGGTTTCACCTATCTCCTAAAAGGTGTTGATTATATTCTTGAGTATCAAGTTAAATAAAATTTAAAAGAGAATACCTTCCTTAAGATCTCCAATGATTACCCTCCAATATTCAATTGAAGCCCTAATTTGCTCAAACAAAAGCTATATAACAACAATTCTATTAGTACTCCAAAATATGATTGAGTGATGAACCTTTGAACTAATCAAGCTCTGAAATACAACAAACCTGTGGAGAGAGCAAAAGCATCTAAAAGTTTTCTTTTTGCATTCTTTTGTTGTTGTGATAGTTATCTCTGAAGCAGCGAGGGTCCTTTTTGACATCAAGCAGCACCTTAATCAGCGAAAGGTCTTTAAGGCATTAACTCTGTTCTGAAATGTTTTCAGCCCTCTGTTAGGGCATCTTCTTGTGCAAATAGAACTCTGGATCAATCTCTAGGGTTAAAAATTTTATGTTTCTATTTGGGTATTTTTGTTTTATTTTCGGTTTGGGGATTTGCTTGAGCAGATCTTCATTACATGTAGAGGACCAAATGTTTTACTATGGTTTTGATCTTCAAGAGGTACCTCTCTGCAGCAAGGGCACAAATCTCTGAAATTTAATCTAAATTTTGAAGAAATTTTGATATACTCCTTTATTTCTCTGCGATTCTGTGAGCCATTATTTGAAGACCGAGTTGGTTAGGGCATGAGTTTTGAGGCCTGTAGTGCGGTCCTGTAGCCCTAATCTGTACACCAAATTGAAAAAATTTGGTTCTCCTTTTGAAGCTCTGTTCAACACTTTAACGCACAGTTAGAAGGTGTATCTAGTAGCATGGTTGGGTAAAAAGGATCTAAGAATGTTGTTCTATAAGTCTGATTTAAAGCACTGAACCATTCCATAATTAAAGTTCTGAACCAGACTTTTGGGTATCTCCACACTTAAGGTCTAGACAGATTGTGAATTGGTCTTAACACCTTTGTGCCTGCAGTCCTGTTTACAAAAATTTGTGGTTTATCTTCCTTGAGACCCATCTAATTTAAGGTTGGTGACAAGCCTACTCCAGAGTGTGAATTCGGTGGTTGTAACTACTATCACATATATTTTAAGGCCAACCTCACAATCCAAACTTGCAGTGGCAGTATTATACCTTTAGTTGTTTATTATTACAGTGATTATTAGAATTAACCCAATAGGCTATATAGTTATCTTTAAGATTAATAAAGGCTTGTGAAGCTCACTGGTATTTACTCTATAACAGTGACCCTTGATATGACTTGACCTGACAGCAATATTGACAATAACACTCGTTGATGCTTGACACTTGTTGTGTTATGTGACTTGACTTGACTATGGCAGTGATCCTTGTCTAAGCAGTGAGTGGCTCTTGATGTGACATACAGGTGTTGACCTTTACAGAGCAGCCTAGATCTGACTATCATATAGAATCATAGATTGGGTGTTGAAACATAAGTTTGGATATGCATGACAGGGATAAGTTGTGTTGAGTAATAAAGGATTTGATAAACAGTGATTTAATTTGACAGTATCTCTCTCTTGTTGATAATGACATATGATTTGATATAAACCCAGAATGACAGTAAGCCATGTGACAGTGTCACGTGATATGTGACAGTGGGTCTGTGACAGTTACAACTACAATAGTATTATGCTAAGTTGCAGGAAACGTTGGGGAAGGGTCTGTTTCCAGCCGGAAACGAGGAAACTCATACCTTATGGCCTAGAAACTCGTTCCGGCCGTACTGGCGCGTTTCTCAAGGAGGAAACGTGACCAGTACGGCCGGAAACAAGTTTCCAGGTCGTACGGCAGAGTTTCCTCTTCTAACTTGACTTTTTCTTGTATTTTTTTCAATTTTTTCGCTTCTAATTTTTTATTGGGCGACTAAAATATCTTCTAGATGCTTCTAGATGCCTCTCAAGTTATTAAAAAGAGGATATTTTTGAGTGGGGCAGCCTAATGTTCAAGCATATGGCCCTAGTGTTGATATTCAATTCATGGTAATGTTTACATTCTCCTTTATTTTTCATTTTAATCATTTTACTTAAATTTTTAACATTACCATGAAATGACTCGGGATGTTTGAGAGTGGTTTCGCCCTCATTGGATTTCATATGGAGAAAGTAGGATTTTAGATCTCACTCAAAATCCAGCAGACTTATCTCTTTTTCAGGATTTCAGGATTGGGGGGATTGCAATGTTTCCATTGGATTTCGTCATGTACTAGGGTATGGAACTTGTATTTAATCAAGATAATCAAGCCCTCTATGTAGGGAAGACTCCCAATAATCAAGAGCACGTAGGGTACTAGGGTATGGAACTTGTATTTAATCAAGAGCACTAAGATTGTTCAACTATGTAGGAGGAGACTCCCAATCAAGCACAAGACAAGAAATTAGAAATTTCTCGTCGCTGATTTTGGAAATTGCTAGCTATTTTCATTATGTGATCATTCATGAGTAAATTTGATGTAAATTTAGAGACTTATAGTTTATGCATTGACAATTGACAATTTAATCATAATGTAATAAATTAGAATGTATCATATATGCTTTATGATTGCACATATTTCTTAAATGTCCTAATATATATATACACACCCACACACAGACACACACACATATATATATATCTATATTGCGTTTCCCCGTTTCCAAAATTTGGGGGGGTCACATTTTGTACCCGTGGCTGTTTCAAAAACTCATACCCGTTTCCTCGTTTCATGCAACTTAGGTATTATGTCAATGAGAGTGCACTTAGCATTTGATTGTGTATTTTGGTACTTAGCAGTGTTCCTTGTACATGACAACTTCTTGATATCATTGAACGAATGTTGGCTTGATGACATAGTACAGTGATAATATATGACAGCCTTCTTGGAATGGTAACATGTGTCAGATGTGACAGTGCTAGACAGTGATGATTGTGACAGGATTGATGTGATGATTTGACTTGACCTGACAGTGACAATGACTTGAGACATAATAATATAGATTGCAGAGTAATCAAAGATTAGGCAAAGGTTTGGTGTGCCTTTGTGTTTGAGCAGAGGCAGGATTGAGGTTGAGGTACGATTGTGCAGTGGTCATGTTACGCAAAGTTGAGTAGTGAGGCTGCGAGTACTTGATCGTGATATATATATACCAAGCAGTGCAGTAGAACTATCATTACATTTTCCTTATATTGAAATCGAGCACAGGTGGATCCAGTCTGAAAATTGTGAAAGTCTGTCGGCTGATCAGGTTGTAAAAAATCCAAACTGGAATCCTATTGTAGCAACTGGAAATTATTCTCCTAATTGTTAATTTTATTTAACAATTTATTTGTTGTTTGCTACGGAAAATACTGAATAAATCACACTACAACCTTTACAAATAAAATACTGCAGAAGAAAATAAAACGCAGGAAGCTGAGAAATGCTAGCACACACATAAACACAATTATTTTTGGACAAAAGTCCCCGGAAAAACCCAACTTGGGAAAACCAATGCAGCAGCGGACAATTTTATTATTATGCAGCAGTGAGAAAATCTGAGTACAATTGGATGCCGAAATCTGGCAATCCTACAAAGAAAAACTACTGGCAAAAAATCTAGGGAGGAATTTTCCTCACCCCACAGGCAATCTCCCAACATGACTTGCCTTCAGAAATTTGGCCCTTTGACCCTCTGTGTTAGCCTTTGCGCTGCTCTGCGCAACCTGTTGGACATCTAGCCTCAAATTGGTATCTAATGAAGTCATTCTGCCTTCTATTGATTGGAAAGATGCTTCTTCGGCACGCTAGGACTCCTTCCCGGCCTCTGGAACTGAAAACGTCTCTCCCTCTCAGCAAATCGATCTTGCCTCTAGAGGTTGTTGTGCTACCCCAGCGTTAGCCTTTTTACCCACCACTTTGTGGGTGACATCCCCAGGAGAAATTTTTCTCCATGGTGAGCCTCTGCCAGTAGCCAACAGACCCTTGATGCCTCCCACTAGCTCGTTGTACCATTTCTATGCCACTTGAGCCAACCATGTGGTCCCTCACCCAACTGTATTGATCGTATGTTTGAAGGTCGGCCTCCCGAATCTAAAGGTATGTCTTATCATTTGGTAATTGAGTATTGGGTTTACTTATCATGAATACTTTTGTGTATGGATTGATGGGGGGATTTGGCAAAAAGAGTGGGCTTAGTTTATGCTCTTGTCCCCTTGATCTCTTTCGGTTGTTACCCTTGGATCTTAGTCCCATGGGATCTCCTTTATTGACCATTTGGTTCTATGGTGGTACTACTTGGGAAACCCCGACTTTGGGTGCGTGGTCCTACTTCTTTACCCACACATATTACTCCCTTTCCACTCACTATACTCCCATTCATCTTTTCTCCCACCTGGGTCCACATTCCCATTCTAGGTCCACATAGGGCTAGCCTCCCTATTCCCTTGCCCCTACCTTGGGTCAAGTCTAGAATGATGCTCCAAAGGCTGAAGCAATTAAAAGAACAGGTGAAAAGCATAATTGGCCACATTTAACAGGAAATTGTACCACAAAATGCAAAAGATTATCGAGACAAATAATCAGCACGTGGGAAAAAGCCAATGTATGAGTTGTACCCCAATCCATGGCCATCACCCTAGTTCCATAAGCCCTAGATGAGCCTCCTTTATCATTCAGGAACCCATGATTATTTCAACCCCTGGAGGGCAAGGAACTGCCCTACCTAAAAGGGGATAATCACTGCTATATCTTACATATCATGCTCTTGTCCTTTGAGCCTCGAGCAGTTGATTAAAGAAATTCATAAAAGGCAAAAGGCATATAAATAAGGGTTGAAAAATCAAGGCCGAGGCACCTCATGTACCACGATTGCTCCCTCCTACACATTACATACCCAAGTGCATGTGAAAATTCCTAGATCTAACAATCTCAGGAATCTTATTGCAACCAACTAAATCTACTTCATCTAGAATGTAATTACATTACAAGCTTATTTCAGATTTCTTCTTGAAACATTAAAGTAAATTACTGAAGCAGCCTACATCAAATTAATTATGATTCTAAAACATAGAAACTGAGCAACAAAAATAGAAACACATAGGAATCAATTATTTTTGGACAAAAAGTCCCCGAAAAACCCAATGCGGGAAAACCGGTGCAGCAGCTTTAAGGGTATATTATTATTAAGCACTAGCAAAATCTAAATACATCACTGAATACCTCACAGGGTTATTCAGTTACAAAAAGAAATACTCGCAGAAGCTTTGTGAGTTTTACCTCACACAATCACTGAGAAATCCTAGTTGATCCAAACCCAAACTCACTGCCCCCTCGGCTTTTCTGGCTGCCTCTACACAATGTCTGTGTCAACCCAACATCAAGTTCATTGGGTGCTGCGTCACTTCTCTCGCTGGTTGATCTGCTGCCCAGGAGATTTGATTTCTGCCTCACGGTCTCACACCCCATCTCTCGGCTTCTGAAAATCGAATTCCTCTACAAATTTCAGACTCCTCTTTCTCCCTCTGCGTTGCTTTTGCGTGGCCCTTGTGGCCCTCCGTCGGCCTTTGTGTCAAAACCTCTGGATCACTTACTGACTCTCTTTGCTGATGTATCTTCGGCTGAGAATCTCTTTCTCCAGAAGCTGCTATCCCTGCCCCTCAACTGCAAGAGATCTCCTCAATCGATTTTTCGTCTTGAGAACTTCTCAATTCAGAAAATCGATTTTCTCTATCTTTCTATGTGTTTTCCCAATGACCCATAAACCCCTTCTTATATCTTCCTGTTGGACAACCAATGGCCTAGATTAAAACATAATCAAAGGCTCAAATCGTTTTGGCTTGATCCGTGACTTTTTCTAGAAGTTTCACCCCTGATTAGATTAATACCCATTAATATTTTAATTTTCCTAGGTTTAGATTTAGGGTCCTCATTAAAAATATTAATTATTTTAATAAAATCACTTCTTGGTGGAATTTCCCAAAACGCTTTCTGGGTTATTTGGAATACATGTGCCCAAGCCTCCCTGCAAAATTTGAGGCCTAGAGCACATCTGATGCTACCCCAAATGAACACTTCCTCTTAGCGAGGAATGTGCTCTAGCAATACACTGATACTGCATATTGCTCTGACTCTGAAGCATCGTCCTCTGCGTTGCTGATGTCTGACATGTTGGCCACCAACTACCGCGTTGTTGTTGCAACTGTACTGCTGCCTTTGACACTACTACTGCCAACGCTACATCTGTACTACAGCTCCCTCTCAAATGTCGCATCTGCTATGATGCTAGCACTGCCACTGCTAACACTACATCCATACTGCAACTCAATTGTTGAGAGAAGCAACTGAAAACACCCAAAACTGGATAAGTATCCAGTGGATACACCTCGATGCTAAAATCTTGACTGTTGCTAGTCCCACGCTCTCTTCTGAAGCCACTGTGTTGTTGAAGCTCTGCACTGTGCCTCCTCGCACTGTTGCCTCTCTACTTTGCGTTGCTCACATTCTGGTGCTACTAACCACTGCATCTATCGAATCAACACTCCATGGCACCAACTGAAACTCCACCATCCTGCTACTACTAATCATGGGCTCCCATAGCAAGGTGATGATCCAAGAGGTGGGCTCCTCAAGGATCATGCCCATCTGTAGCTCTATCAAACTACAGTTCTATATCAGCCCACGTCCCTCGTGGAGGTATATTGCTGTCATGGTGAACTCCTCCTCTTGTTCGATCTTTGCGGCTGCAACCTTACGATCATGCTTCTCATCCTTGTCCTTTTTCTTCAAAGGAACTGGGATGCATAGTGGTCCATCTCGCCACATCTGAAGCACTTCACCTTGGATACGTCCTTCTTTCATCTTTGTTGTTGTTGTTGTCCCTTCGATGCAAGGGCTGCATTATCCTCCTCTTCGTTAGGCTTCGACCCACTGCTACTGGTTCCGTCAAATTTGACCTTAAGTAAATCTCTCCTCAGCTCCTCTTGTTTTAGAGTTGCCCACATCTCATCCCAATTTAGCAATGTTGCTCTACCCAGGATACTCTGGACAAAGATTTGCCACTCATCCGAGATGGAATTTAGAGCCAGTCTCACTAACTCTGAATCCTGAGGTGTATGTCTCGCAGCTAACAGCTCATCACAGGTCTCCTTCAATTTCATGAGGAACTGATCGACAGGTTCTCCCTTCTGCATCTGAGCATATCTCAACTTCTGCTCTAAGTACATCTTTCACTACTCGGAAGATCCTTAATACAATGTGGCCAAGGCGTCCCACATTTCCTTAGCAATCCCTTTGCTAGCAAAGTGGCACACCACGTGATCCTTGACTCCATCCAGGATCATCCTTTTCGCCTTAGCCATCTCAGCTTCGTACTTCTTCAGCGAATCTGCATTTGCCGAGATAGCTACCACATTATCAACATACGTCTCAAGGGCCTGCTCATCTAGAAGGAAAGTCATTCTAGCCTTCCAAATGGCATAGTTGGAAGCCCCGTCCAACCTATCCTAATCCCTCAAGCCACTAGTTGCCATATCCTCTGAAAAATGCCAAACAACTCCCTCTTTCTCCCTACTATGTAGCTCCTAGGCTGCCTTATGCACTCCCTCATGGAGTTGGTAAGCTGTTGCTCCTCTACTGCTCAGCAAATGAGAAATACTGATTTCCTCGGCAAGAAATCACTGAGAAAGTATTCCCTCACTATGTGATTTGCTTCTTCCTTTTGACGGCTTTTCTACCCAGCACTCAGCTTGGAGAAACTACGTCCCTCTAGCTCTGCGTGGCTCCCTTTGCCTTATTTTTCAATCTAGCAGCCTTACCTCTCTGTTGTCTCACCCAAAGAGAGACACCCACGAAAATATAGCCCTCCTGGCTAGAACTGCGCAATCCCTCAAGGAATTCGAACTGTTGCTTACTGCAACAAGTTGGCCCTTGCTTCAGTACTAGATTTTCTCTTCTCTGTTTCACATCAACAGCTTTAATACCATGTGAAAATTCCTATGTCCAACAATCTCAGGAATCCTACTGCAACCAACTGAATTTACTTCACCTAGATTGTAATTACATTACAAGCCTATTTCCGATATCTTCTTGAAACATTCAAGTAAATTACTAAAGCAGCCTACACCAAATTAATTATGATAATCAAACATAGAAACTGAGCAAGGAAAATAGAAACGCATAGGAATCATTTATTTTTGGACAAAAAAGTCCTCGAAAAAACCCAATGCCGGAAAACCGGTGCACCACCTCTGAGGGTGTATTATTATTAAGCAGTAGCAAAATTTGAATACATCACTGAATACCTCATAGGGTTATTCAGTTACAGAGAGAAATATTGGCAGAAGCTTTGTGAGTTTTACCTCACACAATCACTGAGAAATCCTGGTTGATCCAACCCCAAACTGATAGCTCCCCCGGCTTTTCTGGCTGTTCTGCGCAGTGTTTGCGTCAGCCCAGCCTCAAGCTCTCTGGGTGTTGTGTTACTTCTCTGGCTGGTCGATCTACTACCCAGGAGATTCAATTTTTGCCTCCCAGTCTCACACCCTGGCTCCCGACTTTTGAAAATCGAATTCCTCTGCAAATTTCGAACTCCTCTTTCTCCCTCTACGTGGCCCTTCTGTCCCTGCGTCAACCTCTGCCTCAAGGCCTCTAGATCACTTATTGCCTCTCTCTGCTAATGTATCTCCGGCTGAGAATCTCTCTCTCCGGAAGCTGCTATCCCTGCCCCTCAACTGCAAGAGATCTCCTTAATCGATTTTTCCTCCTAAGAACTTCTCATCTCAAAAAATCGATTTTCTCTATCTCTCTATGTGTTTTCCAAATGACCCTCAAGCCCCTTCTTATATCTTCCTGTTGGACAACCACTGGCTTAGATTAAAATATAATCAAAGGCTCAGATTATTTTCGCTTAATCCGTGCCTTTTTCTAGAAGTTTCACCCCTGATTAGATTAATACCCATTAATATTTTAATTTTCCTAGGTTTAGACTTAGGTTCCTCAATAAAAATATTAATTATTTTAATAAAATCACTTTTGGGTGGAATTTCCCAAAACACTTTCTGGGTTCTTTGGAATACATGTGCCCAAGCCTCCCTGCAAAATTTGAGGCCTAGAGCACATCCGATGCTACCACAAATCAACACTCCCTCTTAGCGAGGAATGTGCTCTAGCAATACACTACTTTGACTCTGAAGCATCATCCTCTACACTACTGATGTCTGACATGCTGTCCACCAACTACTGCGCTGTTGCTGCAACTACAATGTTGCCTTTAACACTACCATTACCAATGTTACATCTGTACTACAGCTCCCTCTCAAACCAATAGATTGCTTGAGTTCTCGTGACATCCCGTTCGAGTAGCCTTGTCCACTTCTTTGAGAGATCGTGTCCCAGTTGGAGCTAGATGTTACCCACCATTTTGTGGGTGATTTCCTTAAGAGAAAAAATTTCTCCTAGATGGTCCTCAATCGGCGGCCAACAGGCCCTTGAAGCCACCAACTAGCTCGTTGTGCTACTTCTCCACCACCTATGCCAGCGATGTGTTCCCTCACCCATTTGCCATGATTGTATGTTTGAAGGTGGGCCTCCTGAACCAGTGTTTTAAAAAACAAACAAGCCGACTCCGACTCAATCGAGCCAGACCGAGCCAATGCCTGGTTGAGTCGGCTCAGTGGCTGAAACGGAACCGCTGGCCGAGTTGTTATCGAGCCAGTCATCGACTCGGCTGACTCAGTAACAAATCGGTCGGCTCGGTAACAACCCGGCTGGCTCGGTAACGACCTGGCCGGCTCAGCTCTTTGAAAAAGTTCTTGAAACACATTTGTCAAAATTTGTTCCACCTCCTACATATCAACGGTTGGGTTGTTGTTTATTGCATATTTATAGCCCTAAAGTAATCTATCATTGTGAGAAAGTTTTGAAAATTACAAGGCCGGAGTATGGTTCATGGTGGCATGAATTAGAACACTGAAACAATGCATTGATCCATACAATGTTTTAAAAAGGCAAACATTCTGGCAATGGACTAATAGATACATATTTACCTTTGATTGTTTTGGAGCTTGACCAAAATTAAATCAAAGGTTTTGAGACTTCATTAGGGGCAGATTTCTTGAAATCATCTCCCGCAGTCTAGGTAGAAGCATGACACAGGTCGTCCTATAAGGCACAAATTTGAAGACATTTGTTGATCAGTTCATAAGCTTATCATTTGGGAAACTATGATTGGTTGCAGAGAATTGGTATTATTGTTGTTGTAGTCTAGTGATTGTTCTTACGCTGAGGCAGAAAAGAATCCTAGCATTGGTGGCTAAGTATGAACTTTGTATTGGACAGTGCACTGGGTGTCATTTTGATATAATGGATATATTCATGAGCCTACTTTGATCATATGTTGTCTTCTCTCTATATTCTAAAGTTGTGTTTGGGAACATGAATGAAAATCTTTTAAATTATGTTTTTCATAAAAAAAAATATTTAATGTATTTTTTAGAATGACCGAGTCATTGAAATCAAACCGGCTAAGTCAATACCGAGTCGGAGTAGGGGTCGGCCGACCCTTAGCTGTTTCCGAACCGGAGTCGAAGTTTTAAAACATTGCTTTAATTCTCCTTATTTTAAGTCACATTTGTTTTATAAGTTTATATCTTTAATCTGAAGCTTAATTCTAGTCATTGTAATCTTTAAATTTTTATATTATTCGCTAAAATAATTTATTGGGTTGTGTATCTAAGGGGTTTTAACCCAAGACCTCCACAAGTGAATTTCCAGCTTGTAGAAATTGAATTTAGTTACAGATCCAAAGCTTAGAAGTGGTCTAAGTTGATCAATCTTCTATCTTTTAACCTGCCCTAGATCCAAAATTTAGAGGTGTTTAGGCACTTTTGAGTGGCTTTAAAGGGGATTATCTTCTTTTTTTTGCATTTTCTACAGAAATTGCAGACCTGTTAAAACAAGATAGCTAGTTGTTTTACACAGTAACCCCTCTAACCAAACATTTAATCATAGAGATATTTATATTTTTTCTTACTATATTTCCTATACACCAAATTTGACTACTTATAAAGGATCAAGTTTGAGTATCTTTGCTTGTTGGTTTAGTATCTTACATTGCAAATTTCTCATATTAAGCTAGCCAAGCAGCAAGATAAACTCCTCCACTTTAGACATTTGACCTCATTACAAGGCACTAGTCTTGTATTGGTTGGTTGAAGTAAATTCAAGGGAAGCCTCCCATTTCAGAGGTAATTAAAGTGTGGGGACTCAGGCTGAAGTGATAGTGGGCCCTTGTCTTGTGTGTTCCGGTTCTGCAGGTTGCATAGGATTGTCTGCAACCCTGCTAATAGAAGCCGTAATAGTGCCAATTGATTTAAAGCATCAAATGGCACCAACAGTTGAAGCCATTAACCAAGAGAAAGCAAACTTAAATTCATGGACTTAATCAAGTCCAACAAATGAGTTAAACTTCATATAAGCTATGTACCCATTTGATTATAGCATGATGATTTTCACACTAATGACCTTTCAATATTTTTGGAAGATTTTCCAATTCTCTGCCCCCAAACCCACAAATTCCTACTTACTTTGCACTTGCTTTCATACTCATGGTGCACAGCCCTTCTGTCCTGACTCCTTACATTGGAAGTATGTGCATTTCATCCTGACCAGGCTTCCCCTTCCTTTTTTTTCTAGCTTGCTTATGCCACTTTGGTTGGCCTTTGGCCTCTCGTTAGTGTTATGAGGACAATTTTCCTATGTCCAGCTTCCATCCATTAACATTGATTACTATATGCACCATGACTGGATCCAAACTAATATCTGAAGTTGTGACAGATATTTTGTTGCATTTATTCAATGATTATTATTTTTGTGAGATAATATCGGTTCCCATGGTGGTTAAGCTTTTAAAACATTGTTATTTCTGAAATCTATTGACTGTTATTGCTATTATGGACGATGTATACAGTTTGTTGTAAATTTGTTTACATACCAGTTTTTAAAATATTGTTTTCAAGAAGAATCTGTTATTTATTTTATTTTAGTCAACTTGAAAAAAACCTAAAAGGAAATCCTCAGTGCCAAAACCAAAGCAAGTCGAATAGCTGAGAGGATTTGGCTCCAATGTTTTACCTGAAACGGTGTGTTTTAATCACCTAAAATTTTTCTCATTTAAAATTGTATTTCAAATTCAAAGGAGATATCGCTTGAGCTCTCTATAAAGGATATATGATGACTAGCTAGAACAAAATACAAAGCATTAACGTAGAAAGCTTTAGGAATAAAACCTTTATTAAGATTCAGACAGCAGAGAGATCTAAAGCTGATTCACTGAATATATAAAGATTCACATGGGAGAGAGATATTCAAAGCTGACTGACTGATTGCTCCTCAGAAGAATGGGATTCAAGTAATAAATTACCACAGTAATTTTTGAGACAGAAATTTGGCAAAAAACTAATGTCTATTTTGTACCTCCAAATCATATGCTGGGCAAAGCCATATGCTCCCCACCAGACCGCTGACGCTGGAGAATAAGATACCACTGTCATTCCAAAACCTCTATAGAGACCACGAATGCCCTCTGTCTTAAATATTTTATCCGCAGCATCTACTGCACCATTGAATTTTGTCATTCCAGGAAGGCCCTGAACCATTAGCCTCTGGCATACCTGATAAACCGAACAGAGGCACAAGGTTAGAGCAAGTGCATATGAATAAGCTCGAATGTTAAACGAACTATGCATATTTCAACAAACCCTTGCCATCACTCCAAGCAAACAAAATACAGGCTATGCTAAATTCTATATCTATGCAGGGCAAGAATATATATATATATATATACACACACACACAAGAATTCAAAATAAAAAGAAGCCACTGCAATATATCAAAAAGGCTATTGGATCCTCTAACATACTTGCTGTACTCCCCAGTATGGCAATTTGGCAAATATGGCCCTGAACCAGATCTGATTTACATCACAAGCAATTTTTATACCCAGAAAAAATTATTTAACCCAGTAAATTTTTTCCCAAATTGCTGCATAAAAATACACTACAGTGTTGTGGAAATCGCAATATTATCGTTTAATCGCGAGTTTTTCATCAAAACGAGAAAATCGCTAGTACTCGTACTTTTTCTTTATACGTGATTTTTTCGATTTATCGTTTAATCGCGAGTTTTTCATCAAAACGAGAAAATTGCGAGTAGTACTTGTACTTTTCTTTATATGCGATTTTTTTTTCAATAAAAATCGCGGAGGGTCAGGGTAGCGCGATTTTAGAAGGGAAAAAACGAATTTGTTTTATTTCATTTGGATAGCAGAACGTGCCGAGGGCTATGGAGACTTGGAGTGTTGGAGAGGCTTGGAGATTTAGCCATTTTTGAGCTAAATCAACTGCTTGGAGAAGAAAATCAAAGAGTGTGCTAAGGAGGAGACCGATTATCTCCATAAAAACGGTATGGGCACCAATTTTTTTTCGTTTTCATTGTTTTGAAACTTTGTTTTGTTTTTTCAATGTTTTTGGTTGGGTTTGGAATGGGGTTTTTGACATTTGTCCAATGTAATTTTTTTTTTAGTTTGTTTTGTTGGGTTTGGAATGGGGTTTTTGACATTTGTCCAATGTATTGTTTTTTTAGTTTTTTTGGTTGGGTTTGGAATGGGGTTTCTTAAATTCTATGTAATTTTTTTTTTTGTTTTTGTACAATGTAAGAATTAAAATACTAAATTGTAAGTTTATAACTTGTAAATACTAAATTGTAATCCTTATTTTCCCATATGTTCACAACTTCACCAAAACAACATTCAAGTTTTCAACTTCAAAGTTCAAAATCAAACATGCCAAGGAAATTGGATCCTTTCTGGGAATATGGTGAACCTAATGGTCCAAATGATAGATGAAACTTGACTTGCAAGTTGTGTGGGCACCATATATCTGGGGGGGTGTACAGATTGAAGTATCACCTTCCAAAAATACCTGGATTTGATGTAGGGCCTTGCAAAAATACAAATCTTGAATTCATCCAAAGAGCCATGAAAGCATTGGAAGCTTTAGACCAGAATAGAGAGGCCAAAGAAGAAGTGAAAGGGACCTAAAAAGGTCAGCTGAACAAACAAGTGGCACTGGTTCTACTGCAGCATCAACCAATCCAGTAGATGCCACATCATTTTTTGTTCCTCGAACCACACTTGGTTCACAGCCATCTATCAGTTCAATGCTAAAAAGAAATGAGAAAGAACACGCTAACAAGTTGCTGGCAAAATTTCTCCTTTGAAGTGATATTCCTTTCAGCATTGTAAGGAATAATCCATTTTTCCAGCCTGCTATTGATGCTATTGCAACTGTGGCCTAGGGTACAAAATCCCTTCTTATCATGATTTCAGAGATCGGATTCTTCAAAATGAAAAGCTTGACTGCACCCAAAAATTGGAGGATTTTAGGGTATCATGGGCACAAACAGGATGCACTGTTATGTCAGATGGTTGGACTAACCAAAAGGGGAGAACCCTTATAAACTTCTTGGTTAGTTGTCCCAAGGGGACTATGTTTATCAAATCTGTTGATGCATCTACACAAATCAAAGATGCAAAAACTTTATGTGATTTGCTAGATGTGTTTATTTTGGAAGGGGGGGTGCAGAAAATGTTGTCCAAGTCATAACGGACAATGCTGCAAATTATGTTGCTGCTGGCAGGATGCTTATGGACAGGCATCCTACCTTATTTTGGACACCTTGTGCTGCACACTGTAATGATTTGATGTTGGAGGACATAGGGAAAATTCCCTTTGTCAAAGATATTGTTGACTCATCCAAAAGCATTACAAAATTTGTATATAACCATAAATCTATGCTTAGCTTGATGAGAAGATTCACCAACAACAAAGAGTTAGTGCGCCCCCCATTACACAGTTTGCCATCAGTTTCATATCTCTTCAATCCCTCTTGAATTCTATGTGGGATGTGAAGAGAATGTTTCTTTCAGAGGAGTGGCGTGCTTTGCCAATGAGCCGCAAACCAAAGGGAGAGGTCGTATGCAGACTAGTTTCATACCAGGAAGACTTCTGGGTGGGAGTGCAGGAGGTGTGCACCGTTACTGAACCTTTCGTAAAGGTTCTTTGGTTAGTTGATGGTGAGAAGCCCGCAATGGGCTATTTGTATGAGGCCATGGACAGGGCCAAAGAAGCCATTCGGGCCTACTATGATGATAAGGGAGATGAGGGGTTTCAGAGACAACTCCTCCTATGGGGAGTGATTGATGAGCGATGGAACAACACACTCCATCATCCCATTCATGCTGTTGGGCTTTTCCTGAACCCCGCATTTTCTCACGCATGTGGGTTTGTATTTGATGCTGAGATAATGGATGGATTCTTATCCTATGTCCAAAAGATGGTGTGATCTCTAGTAGAACGTACAGAGATCTCTAAAGAAATTTAGACATATAGGAAGGCAGGTGGCACATTTGGCTTTGACATAGCTGTGATTGATAGGACGATTAAAATGCCAGGTATTTTTTAGTTTGTAACTTCGTTTCAAATTTCATTGTCTCTTCAAATTCCATTTTTTTCTTATGTTTATTTAAAATTTTATTTGTAAATTTGTTGTAGATGCATGGTGGAGAATTTATGGTGCCAGGGTACCCCTTCTGCAAAAGCTTGCTATTCGAATCCTCAGAAAAACATGTAGCTCCTCAAGATGTGAGCACAACTGGAGTGTATTTGAAAAAATACACAACAAGAAGCGCAACAGGTTAACACTTAAACATTTAAAATATTGCAAATTTCCAAATAAAATTTTTAATTCATTAAACAATATTTTTTTTATAATTATTAATTATTATTTCATGATCTTTGTACAGGTTGGAGTCCCAGCAACTCAATGACATGGTCTACGTCTAATACAATCTTCGATTGTGGGTGAAGGAACTTGAGAGGACACCTGATATGGAGCCCATTTCATTGGATGGGATTGACACCACTGCTGCATGGAGGGTTGAGGCCGAGAGGCCTCTCATGGAGTCTGTTGATGATTGGTCATTGCGGGATGTAGTGGAGGGGGAGGACGAGGAGAAGGAACAGGACGAGGAGGTGACACCACCTGCCTGGCTACCCCTGCCACCAGTAGAGGACGTGGTCTACCTCCTATAGCTCCTACTTCTAATTCTTCAGCTTCTAGAGCACAGCAGACTCCACTACCAACTCCACCAGCACTAGCATCTACATCTAGAGGGAAAGGGGAAGCTGTGGCATTTTCTCGCAAGAGGAAATCAATAGTATTAGACTTTAGTTATTTTGTTCATTTTATTGTATATGACATTATGACTCATGAGATACATTATTATATTTTTGTTGATATTTTGAAGCTGAGTTGGGACTCAGGAGTCAAGACTTACTATTCAGAACATGATTCACTGTTATGTGTGATTCTAGCACTAGAAATGATATTAAACATCTTATATCTTAGTTCTTTTATCATATTTATGTGTCCATGTATTTATTTTATGTTGTAGATAGTTTAGATATTAAAAAAAATTGAAAAAAAATGGAAAAAAAATGAATATTTTTGTACCAAACGATTTTTACCCGATTTTTTCCTCACGTCGATATTATCCCGATAACGATTAATGCAACATTGGTATTTAACAATAAAATTTCCAGCAGATGCACAAGCAGAAAATCAATCACATAAAAGAAATTATAAAACCCTTCACTTTATTTCTCAAAATAAATAAGGGCTCCTTTATAGGGAAAATGGCCCATATAGAATTATATAATTTTATACAGCAATAGAACCTTGAGAAACCTGGCCAACTAGAAAATCCCACTCTGTAAACTTGGCCTTCCTCTCTCCTAGTTGCCCCTCGTACATCCCACATGCTGGATGATCCTCTCAACCTCAACCCAGCGGTAACTCCTACAACCCCCATGCGCAAGCCTCAACTTGTGCTAGCTAAGTCTCGGCCCTCTGCAAAATCCGTGCTCAACAACCTAGCCTCCACAATTCAGAACATCCTGCTGCAACACTTCTTTCTCCTTAGCCCTGAATCTCTCGCTCTTCACTTGAGAAAACCACGCTCTCAATCATTTGATGTGCCTTCCTCCTCTCCTCGTGCTTTCTTTAAGGCTAGGATTAAATCCTATTCCACTTGAGATCAACGATAGAGATTACATCTAATTCAGTAAAGTGAGTTAACTCATTTTTCTTTAGAAAGCCTTAACCCAATAGCCAACATTAATTAATGTGTTTTTCCTAGTTAGACTTAGGAAAGAATCATAAAAGTCACTTATTAAATTAAGATGTCTTGACTACTCCTACATGCCTACCACTTAGCCTATGTAGAACTACCTGTCAGCTACTATAATCATCAACACTCCCTTTTAGCCAGAAAGGTCTTCTATACCACTCCCAGCTTATCTCTATAGAAAACAAACTTCATTTTTGCCACAGGCTTGGTCAGAACGTATTGCAACCTGCTCATCTGTGGAGATGCATTGAAGTTTCACAGCACCGCTCTCAACCCCATCTCTGATGAAGTGATATATGATCTCTATATGCTTGGACCTATTTTGAAACACTAGATTTTCCAAGAGTTTGATACAACTCTGATTATCACAGTGTATCATAGTGGGATCTAACTCAAGACCAAATAAACTTGTCAGCATCTTACGAAGCCAAATGGCCTCACAACTGGCCAAACTTGCTTCCATATACTATGCCTCTACTAAATTGAGTGCCACAGAAGTCTTCCTACTAAATCAAGAAATCACAATCCCAAGCTTAAGTAACACCCTGAGGTGCTCTTCCTACATGTTGAAATATGTAACTAGGTTTGGTCTTCATAATGTCTTAAGTAATCTTGATTTTATGTATTTGATACTGTCATATCCCCAATTAAAATTTTGACTTCGAAATTCCCAATTTTGCAATTTTGGTGATATATATATATATATATATAAA
>APFE030162641.1:12971-24835 GCA_000404065.3 Pinus taeda | reverse complement strand
AGGAGAAATAAGTTGTAGATATATTTAATAAATTTTGGAGAAAAGACAATGGTTGAGAATTAGGAAAAAAAGAAAAATTATTAAGTTGTGGAGTTACCAAGCATGGAAATTGAACCATGGGAAGGATCAAACCATGGTATGGGAAAAATCGAACCATAGTATGAAGAAGTGAAAGCAAAAATAAAAGGAAGGTTGGGGCCTCATTTTGATCATTATGGTTTTGGCATTTCATTTCTAAATTGGAGGTTTGCTTAAGCTATTGAGCGAAGTCAACCAGTGTTGTTTAGCACAAGGATTTCCAAACGGAGAATCCCAACTCTCTTTCAGTGAACTTAAAGTGTCGTCCTAGGAGAGAAAACTTGGAGCTGATTGGATATTTCTTTTCCTGCATTTTGTAAGCTATTTCATCTCTACAATAGGTAGGTCATTTTGTTGGAGCAGTTGCTGCAATCTTGTGGCGGGAAAGTAGCTGGAATTTCACTCTATCTTTTCAGCGCTATCTTTCATTGATTTCTCAGTTATTTTGTGGAGAATTTTTGGTGGAGCTATAGATTTTCTGGTGGGATGCAAAGCAAGGCAGTGGGTAATTTCACTTGATTTTTGGGTAATTCCGGGAGGTTGGAATTATCCCAAAATATTTTAGGGTTTTGTTAGTCCCGGGTTGGAGATCACTGTGCTAATTTTTCAAAATTTTTGGAGCAGATTTGAGGCCTCAAATATCAGTTTGCCTCTAGCAGCGACAAAAGTAAATTTATGGGTCGAGCGTGCAGCCAGTGAGCCATTTCAGCGTCGAGTTTTCTCCATTCTTCAAGCAAATCCAGGTGCACACATTCCACTATACTTTGTACTTAGCTTCTCATTGGATATTTAATCAAATGGCTCAACTCTATTATTTCTGCTCAGCAATGTTCTAAACTTGTTGTTCTTATGGAGTTTTCCAGTTGCATTTTTATTTGTTTGTTGTAGCTAGTTCATATTTTGATATTTCACTGTATTTCTCTAGTTAGAACATTACAGTGGTATCAGAGCATGTTTTTGGCCAGCTGTGGGCTCTAGAGCATGTCATGACTGGACCATTTGGTGGAGTTGTTCATCGTCCTAGAGGCAGAGGCAAAGGGAGAGGAAGAGGTTATGGTAGAGAGGACGAGCCTAAGAATCTTTCTAATAAAGAATTTGAGAACACTAGAGACTACATGGGGAACAATGATGAACATCAGCCTAGGCAGGTTGGGCGTGACCCACTAGTGGAGGAGTTGGCAAGATCGAACAAGCAAATGATGGAGATGATGAGGCAGATGTTGGCTCTGCAATTTCAAAATATGCAAGGAGGACCTCAAGGTGGTGGGGGAGGAAACAATGAAGAAGAAGGAGGTTCTCGAATAGGAGAAGGGAGCCATGTATAACCACGCACAACCCACACATATGGTCAGACTCCCAGGATTACTATGCCTCGCTTCATGAAGGAAGTGAAGCAAGAGAGAGGTGTTGATGCATTCATAGATTTAATTAGATCATTCACTGATGGGATTGACGAGTATGAGGCCTTGGATCCCAAGATCTGAAGGACACTCTCCTTTGCAGATCACTGCCATCTAAAGGAGAAATATAGGGGAGTTGGGCCCTCATTCTGAGGAGGACCACAAAATCAGAATTGGGATAATCAGAAGCTAGTAGGGAAGGTGACATTGCCGAGGTTTGATGGGTCAGCCAAGAGTTCGACGAGATCATGCGTTCAGAAACTAGACACTTACCTTAGTTTGAATCCCATGCGAGAGGCAGATGCAATCAGATTTGCTACAATGCATTTCGAGGGTGATGCGCAGGAGTGGTGGTATCACGGATTAGTTACACTTGGACATGCGTCCATCTCATCCTATAGTGAGTTCACTCGTACGCGCTGGTGGAGAGAGTTGATAGGAAGGATCTGGAGTTGCACTTCAGGGAGTTGGCTAACCTTAAGCAAACAGGCAGCGTAGAGGCTTACATAGCAGAGTTTCAGAGGTTTGCGCTGATGGTTTCAGATATTTCTAAGGCGCAATTGATCATGTTGTTTATTGAGGGTTTGGTCAAGCCTCTGCGAGGTTGGGTGCAAGCTTATAGGCCAATATCATTGCAGGATGCAATTAGTCGAGCGCGGGACATGCTAGATGTTGTTCCAAAGACGAGGGTTCCAGTACCTACTAAACCCTCCTTCACTCAAAAGGGAAAAGACATCATACCTTGTCAGAAGGAGTGGACAGGGAAGGTACAACTGGATGATGAGACTAGGAGGGCACCTTCGGCGGAGGAAATTATGCTTTACTTGTCAAAAGCCATGGGCACCAAGCCATCGGTGTACCAAGGGCAAGGCCCACTACATAGAGGTATTTTCAGACAATGAGCTAGAGGAGGAGAATGCAGACCAGGACGTAGATGCAGGTGAGGGTGGACCTCAAAGCTCAGGAGGAGGTGGCCCACCGCCCCCACCTAGTGGAGGAGCTTTCTTACCCACTGGTGGAGTTATTGCTTCACTTCAAGGAGTTCCAAAGTACTTGACACTGAGGATTAAAGGCATAGTGCAGGGACAACATGTATCTGCGTTGGTGGACAGTGGGGAAACCCACAATTTTATTTATGCACAGTTGGTGGAGCGTAGAGGCATTCAGACAAAGCCTTTCAAGGGATTTTCAGTTCTGGTGCCAAGACCCGATATGTTCCTAGCATGACAATGACCCTAGGGAACTATTCAGTGACAGACCATTTCTTCGTGGTGGACATTCCGAACACCAATGTGGTGATGGGAGTTCAGTGGTTGTATTCTCTTGGGCGTGTCACTATTGATTGGAGGAAATTGGAGATGGAGTTCATAAGGTCGGACGGAAAGCTAGTAGTCTTGAGGGGTATGCATTCATATCCACCCATCTGCACACAGGATGGAGGTTGATTTGAGGCGCGATGACATAGAGTGGGTTGTAGAGTTGAGAATCTCAGAGACTAGGGGGTTGAAGCAACATACACATCTGGACATATTGGCTCTCTTGGAGAAGCATAAGGCGGTATTTGGAGAGATTCCACGGGTAGGCCACCCAACAAAGGGTTCGAGCACACCATTGAGCTAGAGGAGGGGGTTCACGCAGTCATCACCACTCCCTACAAACATCCCTAGGCATATCGGGATGAGATTGAGAAGGCTATACAAGATTTGTTGAGGTTGGGCCATATCAGGCCTAGCTCGAGTCCTTTCGCTTCTTCTATAGTGTTGGAGAAGAAGAAGGATGGGACCCTTTGCATGTGCATAAACTACAGGGCCCTCAAAAAGAAGACACTGAAGAATAGGTATCCCATTTCACGCATAGATGAGTTGATGGACGAGCTTAGAGGAGCCAAGTACTTCTCTAAGATAGACTTGCGCTTAGGGTACCACCAAATCCGGGTGAGGGAGCAGGACATCCCCAAGACCGCTTTTCACTACCATTATGGACACTTTTGAGTTCTTGGTGATGCCCTTTGGGCTAACCAATGCACCAGCCACGTTGCAGTCTTGCATGAATCATGTGTTCTGCAAGAAGTTGTGACGATGTGTCTTGGTATTCTTTGATCATATCTTGATATATAGCAGGACTTGGGAGGAGCACCTCTAACACTTGGAGGAGGTCCTGCGCATACTACAGGAGCAGAAATTGTATGTAAAAATGTCCAAGTGTGAGTTCGAATTGACGAAGAAATTAGTGTGACTTCGAATTGACGAAGATGTTATATCTTGGGCATGTGATTGGGGAGGATGGAGTACATGTGCATCAGGAGAAAAATAAGGCCATCCTGGATTGGCCTACGCCCAGTAATGTGACAGAGTTGAGGGGATTCATGGGCATCTGTACATATTACAGGAGGTTCATGAAGGGGTTTTCCCAGTTAGCAGTACCCCTTACAGATTTGACAAAGAAAGGGGCTTTTGAATGGACTAATGTGACGTAGGAGGCTTTTGAGTGCCTCAAGAGGGTGATGAGTAACTGTCCTATTTTGGCCCTTCCATATTTTTCACGCCCATTTGTCTTGGAGTGCGATGCATCAAGGGAGGGCATTGGAACAGTTTTGTCACAGGGAGTTCATCCCATAGCATTTGAGAGCCAAAAACTTCAGCCACATGTATTGTGCTAATCTAGATCGATTTTGCGGACGAGATAGCCTCCCCTGAACTTCACTGAGGTCTATGGATTATGTTTGTATTTGGTTTATTTGACATGCCAATATGTTTGCAAGAAGAAAAAGATTAGAGATGACTAGCAAAAAGATGGATTACAATTCACGAGACTCCCCTTACAAATCAAAGGAGCAGCATGGATATTAGTACTCTCTAGACATAGTGGACACCTTGAGAAGTCTAAAGGCAGACATCAGAAGTTGCAAAGCAGATAATGACGGGATCATTCAGTCACAGGAAACGCTTGCCAGGGCATAGTAAAAACAAGCAAAGGTCAATGCAGTTATCCTTTAGAGTTTGTCAGACTTTTAGAGACAGGGACAGCCACAAATCAGTTATGGAGAGAAGGACAAGACTACTGGGGCATATGGTAGTAGGTATCATGGTAGGCACAGGTCAGACAAGGATAAAATAGTCCGAGATGGCAGGTTCTTGGATACACCTGCTAGGAGAGGCAGTGGATATGGCTTCTACTCTAGTTCTAGTTCAGACAAGTATCATGGCCATCATCGCTATCACCCTTACAGGAGGAGTGAGAGGGGATACTTGTCAGATGAGTTCAAGAAATCCAAGCCACCTACATTCAACAGAGAGCTAGAGAAACTGGAAGATGCAGAGGCATGTTTTCTTGGAATGAAGAAGTTCTTTGAGTTGCATGATTATTTGGTTGGAAGCACAAAGCCCACCTCTGTTCATGTGCATCTGCGAGATGGGGGAGAAGACATATGACTGATTCAAGTGACGAAGATATGAATGGCATATTGCCTTTGGCTAGTGGCGGTTGTAGGGGCTGCTAGCTGGTCAGCTAGAAGAGATGATGGGAGAAAAAATTTCTCTTATGGGGTTAATAATTTCTTTTGGGTAATAGGATTTACAGGGCTACAAGGAACATCCTTTGGGCTTATATGTTGTGACAAAAAAGTACTGAAGTACCCCTACCGAAAGGGGTAACAAGGCCGAAATGTGATCTTTTATGGTGTGAAATCTCTTTCAGATGGTTTTTGGCTTGGAGATGATTTGTTGGGAATGATTGAAGTGTTTCTCTTAGAAAATTTTACAAGTTTACCACACATTTTCTATATTTTGCAAGTTGTATTTTTGTAGTAGGGTTTTTAATTATGCTATGATATAAATTGCTAAATTTATCTTGAAATCTTTCTCCTCTATAATATGTAAATTTATTTTCCTAAAAACCATTATGAGTACTCTAAGTGTGCATCTCTTAATTTTAAAATCTCCCTTCACAACAAAATTGCTAGGGTTTTAAAAGTGGATATCGTAGTTAGCCCCCTAGCTTCATCAAAGCCATTACCATTGATTATTTCCCTAGAAGACTCCCTTAAGCCCATTTAGAACAAGGCACTAGTCATAATAGTGTTGATCACCTCTTTTTTTAATAAGTTTAACCTTTTCTTTCTAACTCCTGATATTTAGGGTTAGAGAGAGGATTTTATAAGAGATATTTCTAAAATGTAATTTATGTTTGATGTATTGTTGTCTTAAAATTAGGATTTGCATTCAATAATTATATGAAAGCAAAATCTAGCATTATATGCATGTTAAAATCGTCTTTTATGGATGGCATCATCATTTTTTTTGTTGTTTATGCATAGTTTCATCCATGAAACTATAGTATAAACCCTAGATCCTAGGTATCTATTCGAAGGTCTTGCCCCTTTTGTTGATTAATCATTGAGAGGTATTTTCCTTTTGTTGCAGTATGACATTGCGTACCTTTATCATTGAAAATATGCAAAACCCTAACTTATAGCAGCACCATATAATTGGTCTAGAAACATATTACTTGAACTTTGGCAAATGATTATTTAGGCCTTCTAGGCTCTGCCAATACTATATCCCATTTTTAGACCTCATTCTATCATCTTGTGTCATTCTCATTAAATATCTTTGGGTGAATCTTTTAGAAAGCCCCCTTATGGTTGAATACCACTAAATAGCAAGACAGAGATTGTTGAGGTGTCAGTGGCAATCGATCTCTTGTTGCCCTAAGGTCTGGTTGCTAACTAGTGGCGCTTTGCACTAGGCCTGCTAGATTTTGCGGCAACAATAACCAACACTCATTGACTTGATCTATATTTTGTTGTAAGTTTACTAGTTAAATTGCATTGTAAACAAGTGCATTTTTGAGATAAGCCAACACACAACAAACTTTTTGATCTTCATCCTCGTGAGCATTCTAGAAATATTTTCATCCTTTCACCTTATATTTGGCAAAGGAGGAATAATACCAATGATTGACAGTCAGGTTTCTAGTTTGAAGCCCTGCTAGTCAAGCATGTACAAGTGAACCTAAGCCACAGCAAGAACCAAAGCTTCAAACCTGAGCCAGAGTCAGAGTTGTAGCCAGAATCAAAGCCATGAATGTGATTCAATTTGTAGTAGCATGAGCCAGAGTCAAAGTCGTAGCAAGAGTCAAAGCCATGAATGTGATTCAATTTACAGTGATCTTCAAACCGACATCAACTTGTGGTCACCTCAAATCGCCATTTGCGAGCACTTTTAGATAGCAAGAGACATCAGCTTCCAGCGAAATCAGGAAATGTTTTAGAAACTGTTGAGCCTTGTTACCCACCACTAGTGGGTGACCCCTATAGGAGAAATTTTCTCCTAGATTTGTCTTCAGTGGGTAGCCAACAACCACCTGATAGCTCTAATGTGATACTATTTTTTGGTTTTTGTAGCATCGGAGGTGTTCTAGTCTCAAAACTTTGTGGAGAGGCTAAAACACAGGAGTTCTCCGTAACCCAGAAATCGTTTTTGGAAATTCCACTTAAAAGTGTCACAATTAGATTATTAGCCTTTTTTAATTATATCCTAAGTCTAAACTTAGGAAAAGGGGTTAATGAATCAAAATTAATTGAGATAAGGTGTGAATCATCTAGAAACTCACACGGATCGACTTTGATATGATCTTAGCCATCAATTAAGATTTAATCTTGGTTGTTGGAGTCCCAATAGAAGATTATAAGAAGAAGTCGATGGGTAGATGGAGAACACACACCCACACACAAAGATTGATTTCCTTGGAGAGCTCAATTTTTCCAGAGGCAATAGCCAGAAGAGTTCGAGCCAGAAGGCGGGCAGGGACAGTGATTCGAAGGAAATTTTCCAGCTCTGGAGAGGCAACAGCAAGAGGCCAAGTTATTTCCAGTGAGGCAGCGCAGAGGACTGTGTAGGCAGCTTCAGAGGACAATTCAATTAAGCTGTGGGAAAATTTGATTCAGCTTCCAGAGGCTAGGAAATTCTTCCACAAGGCCGGAGAATCATTTCCAGTAGCAGAGACATGTAGAACAAATTGATCAGAGGCAATTTCAGGCTAGACGTCAAAGGGTCTGCGCCAGCACTGCGCACAGGATCCAAGAGGACGAGTTTTCTAAAGCAAAGATGTGTCGAGGTTGCTTGTGGAGGAAGGGAAATTCCCTTAGATAATTTCAGCCAGATTTTCTTTCTGTGGATTACCAGTTTTTGGCATCCAAATTGTACTCAAAATTTCACTGCTACTTAATAATATAAAACCCTCAATTGTTGCACTGGTTTTCCCACACTGGGTTTTTCCCGAGACATTTGTCCAAAAATAATTGTGTCAAATTTATGTGCGCTAGCATATTCCTCAGTTTCCAATGCTATTATTTTTCGCAGTTTTATTTGTGAAGGTTGCAGTGTGATTTATTCGATATTTGTTGTAGCAAATAAATTGTTAATTAATTAATGATTAGAAGAATTAATTCCAATTGCTGTAATAGGATTTCAGACTTGAAATTTTCAAATGGTATCAGAACGAGTTTGACAGATGAGAAGCTCAAAGGTAGAAGAAGAGAATTACGTTGTTCAGGGGGGAGCAGCAAGCTGAAATTTTCTGAGGCTAAGCAGTGCCCAACTAGGTAGTACGAATTGTTAGGCAAGGGTTTGATTTTTTCAATTATTGGGTGGCAGAAAATACGAATTGTCTAGAATAGTGATTCCATCCGCCTGAGGCAGAGGAATCAACAGCAACACAGATTTTCACTAAGCAGATTCCTTGTTTGGGCGCAGAGGGTTTTGCAGCAGTTTGTAGTAGCAAAATCAGCGTCAAGTGGAAAAGAAATAGCACAAACAGAGGGAAAATTTCTCTTAAGGGATCTCAAGTTCAGATATCTATTTTTTTCCAATTATAGATTGGAAGTAGCTGTGAGCAGATATTTTCACACCAGAGGGAGTACGAATAGCAGATCCAACAGGCTAGCAGCTGAGCAGAGGGAAAGAGAGAGATTTTCAACCAAATTTAGAGATGGCCACAATTGGGCTTAGAGATCAAGATAGGTTGGAGGGAGCCTCCAACTATGTCATTTGGAAGGCTAGGATGTCTTTCCTTCTAGATGAATTTTGCCTGAAATCCTACGCAGAGAATGTGGTAGCAGTACCCCAAGATGTCGATCAGCTCAAGGAGTACAGGAAGGAGATGGCAAAGGCGAAGCGAATGATCTTGGATGGAGTCTGAGATCATATAGTCTCACATGTGGCAGATAAAGGTACGGCCAAGGAAATGTGGGATGCTCTCTCCGAGCTATATCAGAGTACTTCTAAGTAGAGGAAGATGTTCCTACCAGAGAAGTTGAGGAGCATCAGGATGCAGAAGGGCGAAAGAATAGATGCCTTCCTCACCAGGATTCAAGAATTTTGAGATCAGCTTGCAGCCATTGGGGAAGCACCCCAACACCCAGAGCTTGTACAGTTGGCACCGAATAATGTCTCACAGGAAAGGTAGGTGTTTGTCCAAAGTATCTTGGGCAGAGACACATTGCCCAAATGGGACAAGATGTGGTCCCACTGTTGATTTTGGGTAGCGTCGGATGTGCTCTAGCTCCGAAATTTTGTGCAGGGGCTAGAACACATGAGATCTCCAAGACCCATAAATCGTTTGGAGAAATTTCAGCTAGATGAGGAGTTATTAAAATAATTAATATTTTTAATGGGGTTCCTAAGTCTAAACTTAGGAAAAAAAATATTAATGGGTATTAATAAAGATATGGGTGAGAAGCTTCTAGAAAGACGAGGATCAAATCTGTTTTAATCTTAGCTGTTGATTAGGGACTTAATCTCGGTCGTTGATTCATCAACAGGAAAAGTATAAGAGAAGAGGTGAGAGTCATTTGGAGACACACCAGGCAAATACTCAGTAACCCGAGGGAAATCGATTCTCAAGGAGGAGTTCAATTTCAGAGGGAGAGTTGCAGGGTGAAGGAAGAGGAGGGTTTCAACATCAGTCAGAGACTGAGGAGGAGGTGACGCAGTGCCTCAAAGAGACAACGTAGAGGGAGAGCTCTAAGAGACAGTGCAGGCAGGGACGAGATCTCAGGCAATCCTCACGCAGATGACGCAAGGATGATGTAATCCTCACCTAGATGATGTAGGGGTGACGCAATGAAGGATAAAGGGTCTCTATGGTGTCAGAATTTCTCCTAACTGAGGAGGAAAATTATCTCAGGTGTTTTCTTGAAGGTTTCTCTATGTACTGCAAAATTATTCCTTGTAAAGAGATTATTGTTGAAGAATAATAAAGAAAACCTCATCTACTACACTAGTTTTCCCGCATTGGATTTTTTTGGGGACAATTGTCCAAAAATAACTGTGTTGATGTGATTGATTCTTGTGCTTGTATATCACTGTTATTTTTTCTCTATGCTATTATGTGATAACTGTAGTAGAATTATTTTAATGTTTGTTGAAGGGTTTTGTAAACAACTGATTGTGAGAAATAAGTAGGAGAAATAAATCAGTTACTACAATAGAATTTCGTGTTAGAAATTCTAACACCAACCTACAGCAAGAGGAGTTGAGGCAGGCTCTAGTAAAGAGTATCATTAGTGGCAGCAACAGCAAGGGACCGAAGGGTGAAGAGGAGAATGTGGCCCTAGCATCAAACTGTCCCAATGAGGGATGGGGGGGAAAGAAGAAGAAGAAGGACATGTCAAAGATCAAGTGCTTCAAATGTTGTGAGTTCAGCGACTACAATACGCAGTGTCCTCTCATGAAGGACAAGCAAGAGAAGCAGGACCAGGCGGGAGCGTCCATTGAGATATATAGGTGTGCAGCTATACCTCCAGGGGTGAGGTGGGGCGATGTGGAGTTATAGTCCCAAAGTTGCAGAAGTTGGGCAAGGACCATTGAGGTGCCCTCATCATGGATCATTACCTTGCTACGGGGACTCACAATATTCAGTAGCAAGATGGATCAGTGTCAGTGATGTAGTCAAATTCCCAAGTGGAAGTTGCAAACTAGTAGCAGTCAGATGCTGAGGAGCATAGTGCAGTGTTGGCCGCAGTGCAGAGTGGCACAGTGTAGAGGCAGCGGCAGCACAGATTCTTCAGTAGATAGCGCAATAGCTAGTAACAGTCATGACTCAAGAGACAAAAGTAACAAACACAGATGATTCAATATTTAGGATGCTTCTTAGTTGCATTTGTCGCAATTGCAGCAGCGACAGATGAGAGGGAATTATAGTGTAGATGTAGAGTTGGCAGCAGTACAGCATTGTCAACGGCAGCACAGATGCATCATCAGAGTTGTGCAGTGGTTGGTGGGCAATGGCAGTTAGTCATAGTGGCCAGACATACGTAGCGTATGAGAGATGATGCAGAGACAAGGTGTTGCAGGAGTGGTGTAGCACTAGAACACCTTCCTCGCTAAGAGGGAATGCCATTTTTTATAGCATCAAAGGTGTTCTAGTCTCAAAACTTTGTGGAGAGGCTAATACACAGGAGTTCTCCATAACCCAGAAATTGTTTCTGGAAATTCCACCTAGAAGTGTCTCAATTATATTATTAGTTTATTTTTAATTATTTCCTAAGTCTAAAAATAGGAAAAGGGGTTAAATAATTAGAATTAATTAAGATAAGGTGTGAATCATCTAGAAACTCACACGGATAGACTCTAATATGATCTTAGCCATCGATTATGATTTAATCTTGGTTGTTGGAGTCCCAATAGAAGATTAAAAGAAGAAGTAGATGGGTATATGGAGAACACACACACACAGATTGATTTCCTTCGAGAGTTCGATTTTTCTAGAGGCAGCAGCCGGAATTGTTCGAGCCATAAGAGAAGCAGAGACAAAGAGGGGCAGGGACAGTGATCCGAAGGAAGTTTTCCAGTTCCAAAGAGGTTGCAATAAGAGGTCAAGTTATTCCCAATGAGGCAGCACAGAGGACTGCGCATACTACAGGAGCAGCGATTGTATGTAAAAATGTCCAAGTGTGAGTTCGAATTGACGAAGATATTAGTGTGACTTCGAATTGACGAAGATGTTATATCTTGGGCATGTGATTGGGGAGGATGGAGTACATGTGCATCAGGAGAAAAATAAGGCCATCCTGGATTGGCCTACGCCCAGTAATGTGACAGAGTTGAGGGGATTCATGGGCAGCTGTACATATTACAGGAGGTTCATGAAGGGGTTTTCCTAGTTAGCAGTACCCCTTACAGATTTGACAAAGAAAGGGGCTTTTGAATGGACTAATGTGACGTAGGAGGCTTTTGAGTACCTCAAGAGGGTGATGAGTAACTGTCCTATTTTGGCCCTTCCATATTTTTCACGCCCATTTGTCTCGGAGTGCGATGCATCAAGGGAGGGCATTGGAACAGTTTTGTCACAGGGAGTTCATCCCATAGCATTTGAGAGCCAAAA